>WEDG01001794.1:0-10062 GCA_017591395.1 Schistocephalus solidus
GAGCACAAAAATAATTATACTTTAAGTGCAAATTTTTTAAAAATGGAACATTGAAGTCGGCAAACATATGTTTTCGGTAATTCATCATCTGGCCGGTACAATTACAAGGAACATGAAACTGTGAGGTGTTAACAGGATTTAAAAACTTTAAAATAATCTTTCTTGTAGTTTTTTTAAATTCTAGTTTCGCAACATAATCTGTCCTGCACATCAGTACTAATCCTGAACCCTTGTCCGGCCTGGTTAGTGCTAAACTTTCGTTTTTGCAAAACTCCCCCAGACTATCGAGATGGGCCCTTTTCAAAGGGCCTTTATTCCTAGGAGCCCTTCTCAGATACTGTTGGCAACAGTTAACCAGAGTCGACTTAAGAAAATCAACTTCCATGGGTTCAGTAGGTTTTAGATCGACAGTCTGACTAACGAGACTCTCGAATTGGATTTCTAACTCTAATTGCTTGGGCATCCGCCGTGCAATGCAAAACTTTGGGCCTAGAGATAGTACCTCTAAGAGAGTCTTGCCAAAGTGTACTGAAGAATAGTTATGGACGTACCGTTCCGGATTCTTCAGAAGGGCGGTCTGCACTTTCACCTGGACGGGACAATACATCAATTCTCACAGTTTTGTTCCCCAGCACATAAAGCGAAATTTTGTCCAGGGACTGGCAGCTAGGATGCGACGCATCTGCTCCCCTGAAACGGTTGAATCAGACCTCCAGCAGCTGCAGGACACGCTTCGTGCAAACGGATACCCAGAAAAATTCATCCTCCGAAATATTTGGGGAACGTACCACAAAGTCCATCACCTTACCTGCAGAAAAGAAAGAAGTATTCATAAAACTGCCCTTCTTAGGGAATTCAACCAGCGAACTAGTAAGGCGACGGCTGAAGACAGCCATGACGAGCGCGTTCGGCGTGATGAACCAACGCGTATTCTTTACGAGCTCTCCCCTCCTACGCGTATGAGGTAAAGACTAACTCCCGTTGATGGCCACATCAATGTGTATGCACTAATTCACTTGCTCCTGTGGAGCGGGATACATTGGCCGTACAACAAGGCACCTGGAAAAGAGGGTACGTGAACACATTCCTGCCTGGTTAGGCAAAGGTGAAACTAGATCAATCTCGAGTTCCATTCTTGCGCATCTAGTTGATACTAAACAGCGCGTTTACCCCAAAGAAGCCTTTCAGGTTGTCTACCAGACACCAGCCAACTTCTCTAGTTGGCGAACCTACGCGTGCTTTCGATAAATTCTCATCACGCCAGTACACTTATATGGGAATGGAGTACAATCTAATACATTTGATAAATAAGGTTCATTTCGTCATACCAGTGAGTCGTGTAAATAGAGTAGGGGGTGGCGATAAGAGACAAATGGTTAAGCGGCAGTGAGGGTTTGGTGGTCGTTCACGAAGGGGAGGGGGGAAGGGAGGGGAAGAGGAGACGGCCTGGAGTGCATTTAATTTAGCCGTCGTTGGCCATGCTAAGCGCGGAGCTTGTAGCAGGTTCTTTTTTGCTCACAAGACCGGTTTTCTCAACCGGATGGCGGTGGCTTCTGCTGTTGCTAACAGCCGCTAACCCAGTGAAGTGGGGTAGTTTGGTGGCACCTTATAAATCACACGGAAGGCTTCGTTGGGGTCCACACGGTGTCCGGAATAAACCAGGTGTGCGAGAATGATGCTGTTTATGCTTTTAACTTAGCCTTTTCTCCGCCATGCCGGGGGTGTTCCCTTATTCTCTTGGCTAGGCGCCGACTTGTGCGACCAATATAACCCTCTCCACAGGAGCAAGTGAATGATTATATGCACATGGAGGTGGTCTAAGCCGGCAACCTATCCTTACCTTCTCCGTGTAAAACAGGGTTGGTTGAGAATAATATCCGAATTCTCGCCGCTGGGAAGGTTCGTGCGACGGCTTGGTCAAGGCGTCTTTTCAGGAGTTCACTTGCCGCATCCCCTTGAAAGGGGACTTTGAGAAATAGGGTTTTATTTTCCGCAGTACTCATAGGGGAGTACTACCCAATAAGGTTCCAGGTTCAGACAGCGAGGCTTCACACTGAGCAAACGTTCTGCTAACAGTCTGACCATTGTAAACAATGACGTCAAGCCTGTGTTCATCCGCGTGGTGTTGACACAGAACGATAACTTGCGCGTGAATTAGTTTATAGTGATAGCAGGCTTGCAGTACTCCTGCCTCAAACATCTGGACACAATGGAAAGACACCGTAAGGACAACCAAATGTGGGTTCGGATAGTGTAGCTGACAAAGGTAAAAAAATATGTCTACGCGTCCCACACTTGACGTGGTCCCCGCATAATGAAAAGGTTTGCAGAGGAATAAAGGGCTGCCTCGGATGTCACCTAAGTGGGGTGGATATGAAGGCGAAATCCAGAACAAGCCATTCAGCGTTATTCTCAGTTCACCATCCCAAAGACAAAATCTTCAAAAAACGCCAGAAGGCGGAAAATGACACTGCACCGTCCTAATAGTCAAGTAACTTGCGATCTTCCCATTACTCGTCCTGGAAATAAGAGTACCCGGAGGTTCGAGGAGCGCAAAATCAAATAATTTGTGAGGCAGGATTATGGACTTAAAGAAAGAAATGAGCCTGTCCTGCCAAACAACAAGCGCAATCTTAGACCACTTCAAGGTCCTGTTAGTGCGTTGTATCCACTGGCCCATCTTCTGCTGGTTGTCAGGCGGAGAGAAGGCCTTGACTGTTTCCACTGACGTCCCATTTGCGGTGGTGCCCCCAGCAACGAAAATACTGCCTCTAAATGCAATCGCCGTATGATTTCTGCGTGGGTTATTCATGAAAGCAACGCTCCTCCAAAAGTCGCCCGACGTGTTTCGCTGTCCTTGCGAGTCTGCTGGTTCCCGTAGAGAAGGAACTGCGACCTATACCACCTTGCTGTTTACGGCGACAGTAAAAAAATCTCGCGTTGAAATAAATACGACTAAAATGCCTCTCCCCGTGTGGTAGGTAGACCTCCTACATATAATAGTGCTGTTCATGACGTAGGGACGTCGCCTGTCTCATGCGCTTTTAAAATGGCACCGAAAGAACATAAACGTGACAGAGTGACCGGACGAGGCAGCATGTTCCGCGCCACGACTCCCGCACATACTTTTTTAAACAAACTGCTACCCAAATCACGCGGGAGTAGCGGAAATGCTCATTGCAAAAATTCAAAAGACAATTTGGCGAATATACGTTAGCTTTCGAAAAATTCTAGTCGGGCCTTTACATTTATCTCACTGTGTTACTAAGTCAAATATGCGGGTGAGTAGAAAAAATCGTATGGTTGTCAAACTTTCTTTTCACATCCCTCCCCCACCTTGACAATCGTACGATTTGTTCTACTTACCCGAATATTTGACATAGTTACACAGTGATATAAAAGTAAAGGCCTCACAAAAATTTATCATAAGCTAACGTATGCCCACCAACTTGTCGTTTGCATTTTAGGAGTGATAATGTTTTCTATGCATGTATAAATGTATCGAATGAACTGTCATGCAAACAGTCAGTTTTCAAAAGCATTGTCCATCATCCTTGCCAAATAAACTGAAAAAATATGGTTCTAAGGTTTTCGACGGTGGCCTCATACTTCAGGTAAATCCAGATGAGGATGAAACAGTGTATCGTGAGTGACAATTCAAGTGACTCAGGCGGCATAAGAATGGCCAGAGCCGAATAGAGAGGTAAAAGTGTCCGATCAGCATTAAATTGCCACCTTTCTTATTCGAAGTCAGCATGCAATCGGCTGCAAAGCCTGACAGCGGTTATCTGCAGAAAAAAATATTGCACAGCTCACTCGCTCAGTAGTAATTCCTAGTGGGGCGTCAGTCCCTTTAAACTCGTGCGGACAATTTGTGTCCACCAAGCCATGAATCGTCGCGCTTGAGACCACAGACAGGAGACGAGATAGCTAGGGGACAGAGTTTTTGGTGAACAAGAACATGGTGTGGTATATCTTCCTGTAAAGCACCTGCTCGGTCGCATCATGCACAGAGAAAGATTTCAGAAAAAGTAAGAATGCGCCCCATTTCATGGTCCAACTCAGTCGGATGCAGTATAATGCAGGGACTGTAAGGAATCCAGTGACACTCAAGCAGAGCGAAAGCTCCTGCCCGAAACGCAATATAAATACACAAACTGAGCGCAGAGAATACGGTGTCAATGAAATATTACACTTCTCTCCGGTAGGAGATTCGGGTTATCAAGGCTGCAATATGTGCATATGGATGACGGACCAAATGAAGTTTAAGAAGGAGGAACATACATCAGACAACATGAAAACGATCAACTGGTGTTTTCACAATGTTTTGGTTTTTACTTCACTGCCAAATTGGGAAGAGGAACACTTCTCATTCTTACCCACCAGTATGACTACAAATATAAGGAACTGCGACCTATACCACCTTGCTGTTTATGGTGACAGTAAAACACTCGCGTTGAAATAAATACGAATGAAATTCCACTCTCATGGACGAATAAGATGTACAGCGCTACACGATTACCTCTAATACGTGAACTGGAGAAGTCATGCGAATGAGGCCAGCTATAACCACCAAACACGTGCGAGAATTAAACACGCCAAACGAACAGACGACAACCAACATGAACAGCATATCGATGTCTGGAGGGCCATTCCCTACATTGGTCTCCAAGATCGTTTCTTGAGCGCAATAAACGGTCAGACTGTGCATACTTCGTCTACCTGGGACAATTGGTCGCCTTCTGATGAAAAATAGAGACACGCTGGCACGAACAAAAATTTAAACGGTTGTCCGCAAAATATGTGGCAATGACAGGAACTAAAACTACGTTGTGGAAAACGAGCGAAAGATGTAAACAGCCTACGCGGACATAAGAGGAAAAACTGGAGGACTGGACCCGAATACTCGGCGTGCGACGAATCCCAAAACGTCCTTTTACTCATGCCCGCAAAGCTGCATTTAACACACCAAAACTTACCCCCACCATTCGGCCTACATCAATTAGGTAACAACGACATAATACGTCGAAAAACTTCGTGAGCTGGGTAAAGCCCAAAATTCGCGCAATTCAAAATCAAATACGCCTTAGATGTAGACGCATACGACTACTGACATGATATGCCGACGATTGTCCTGTGGCTGACTTACCAAGCGTGTTGCTCAGCGGACTATTTTGTCTGAGGGAATGAAAGTAGCACGACGCGATAAAATCCGGCCGGCTGGGCCATGCGCCTCACCCTCAACACCTGCAGATTCACCCCCAAAACCAATGCCGAGTGGCGGGAGGGTTTAAACGCTGAAATTCAGTCTAACTTGCAGCTCGGATCAATGCAACAATGTACAGTAACTGGCCGTCATTTCAGCCCCTAATCCCAGAGATACGAGCGTCACATGTAAAAGTAAGCGGAAATTCGATGATTTTCACCATCGTCTTCTCGAGGGAATTGCGCCGATTGCGGTTTTGGGTAAAACAGACTAGACTTGCAGCGACGAAAACGCGTGGAAAGCTCAAGCGGTCCGGGAACATGGGTTCCGACGTCTTAGGGTTCTGCTATGCCGCTGACCAACGTCCGACTCCGTAGACTATTTGGGGACGAATAAGAGATCAGCTGATGACCGGACTCGACAGAGAACTTCCAGAAATGGTGGTGGTGCCTGAACCCTGTGTCCTCGTAGTTTGAGAATAGAGGAAGAAGGTAGCAAGTGCTTTTGTTGCTGATTAATCCCGATAGATTATCAATTTATCTAGATCATGACCCCAGCTGCCGGTACCGAGCGAACCCCTAAATTCATATCCGACATGGAAATGGGATTAAAGAACACAACGCAGCTGTGTCATTTTAATAAAAGAAAACCATTTAGGAGGATCTAACCAATGGTAAAATGGTAAAAAGTTGAGCAAATACCACAGTTAGCGTAAAATAAACGCATAAGTGATAAGACGTAAATCATTCACTGGCCCCCGATCCGTCCATGTCCATAAGTCAAACTTCTTGTGCGATGCCACAGAAGGATTTGGTGGAACGAACTCCCGAATTGAGTTCTGTTGGTTAGCATTGGAGCCTTTAATAGACAAAGATGAAACTTTGCAATGCTTAATCGCAAGAAAATGCCAAGCATCATGAAGAACAACGGCGAGCCAACATTTCTGCAGACTGCCTCTACCTCCCAGGAGGACAAAAGCTAGGGGCAACGAGGATGCCCCGAATGCCTCAATTGTCCTCTTCTGTGGCCGAAGATGCCCCTTGAGTTCACAGAGAGCGCAAACTGCCTGTGTAGAGGAACATTATGTTGAGCTCTGTGGGAAAATGAATTCTCAGGAAGAGTGCAAATTAATTCTCCGTTTTCGCATCCCTTCAGAACCCATAGAACAGCACTCCTAAGCATAAGGGAGTACTAACCAATAAGATTCCCAGGGGATAGACAGCGAAGCTATACACTGAGCAAACGTTCTGTCGACAGTCCAACCGTGTGCACCTCAGTGTGGCGGGCACGGGATGATGAATTACACGTGAGTTATTTGAGGTTGATGGCAGGCTGGCCCAACAACTATAGCACTCCCCCCACTAACCACCTGGGCCCAGTGGACACCGGAGGAGGATGAAGAAAGGTAAATGTTTTGTTTACCCGGGCTACACACAACCTGGTACACACTAAGCGTGTACGTTTTCGCAGGAAACGATAATGTGTTGACGGTTCAGGCAGACTTTTCTTCGGTCTGTTGGTCGGACACAATTAAAAGGGTTTTGCGGAACCTCGCAGGAAGTTGAGATTCTACGCAAATGGGATTGCCAGAGTATGACTGTTGAGCCTATCTGTCAGTCATCCAGCAGACAGTGAAAATATGCCAAAAAGCGTGAGACGGCGGAAAACGAGACAAATCGCCTTACCTGCAAAATGCATTGCGACCTACCCCTTACCTGTTCTGGAACTATTAATTATGCAGGGCCGAAGACAGCAGAATCAATTAATCGCAGAAACAGGATTGTGGACTTACAGAAAGCAAAGAGTCTGTCCTGCCAAACAGCGAGTAGAGCATTAGGCCACTTTAAGGTGCCATTGATGAGTTTTGTCCACTGGCCCATCTGTTGCTGGTTGTTAGGCGGAGAGAAGACCTCGACTGTTTCCACTGACGTCCCATTTGTGGTGGTGCCTCCAGCAACGAAAATACTGCCTCTGAATGCAACCGCTTTATGATTTCTGCGTGGGTTATTCATGGAAGCAACGCTCCTCCAAAAGTCGCTCGACGTGTTTCGCTGTCCTTGCCAGTCTGCTGGTTCCCGTAGATTGCATGCTTCCACAGAGGAGACCGAATAGCCAGCTGAGATTTTACCACCAATCACAAACACTTGACCATCTGGCAGTGCAACCGCGGCTGCGTTCTGTCTGCTTTCTTTCAAAGAAGGCATTGCATACCATCTGCGGAACAAAAACGATGAAATTACACAGATACTTAAATATGGGAGACCTTCCTCGTGGCAATTTAATCTGCATACTAAGTTTAATCCCCTTGAGACTCACACCAAGCTAAATCTCATGACATACAAAGGTAATCTGATTGGATCAGACAGATAATTGGTAGGGGAGATTGAAGTCAATTGGGCTTTTTATTCGGACGCCCCAACAATCGCGGCTAAAAATGATGCTAACCTAGAGCTGGCCAGACTTTGTACATTCAAGGAGCGACCATTGTTGGCCGAAGTACCTTAATAACAGAACGACTCGCACTTAAGATGTAACATTCATATGCCAGCTCTTTTTATAGGCAGCAAGATCCTCTTGTGGCTTATGAAGTCCTGCGTCATCACATTCATATGGACCCAACTTAAGAACTCCAATCAGACACAACCCCACGGCGACCGGGAACACTTCCGACATTTTTATTCTGCCTCTACTGGAGCTAGCCACTGTGCGGCTGCCGGCGGGGCTTGATATTGCGCCCCAAAGGCAGAGCGGGACGAGTGAGTTCCGGTAACGATAGGTGAGTATTCATCAACGAACTTCCAACATCATCAGCAGAAGTTGGGATGCTCGCATCTGGGAAACGCAGTTGATAGTACGATTAAAAGGCTGTTATTCACAGCAAAATTTGTCCTGTGCGATTTTTTATCCGCCAATGATCGAAAATAACTACCCAAATAAATGCTTTTGACCTCAATACCTACAGCACACGTGTTAGGGTGTTCTTTGAAAGGGTAACAACACGTTGCAGCAAACCACGAGGAGCATCTTTGATACCAATTGGAAAAGAACAGCTACCTAAAATACTTCATCAGCCGCTGCTCCCGTACATGCTCAGAAAGAAAAAAACGGGACAGCCGCCAACACTTAGGAAATCTTTACCGTATATAAAGAATGTGTCCGAGACAACAGAACATATTTTCATAGACTTAGGTGTGCATATTGCCCATCGTCCGGTAGCCACCATGCGTCCCAGAATCATACAGATGAAGGACCGGCTGGACGCATGAGCGCAATCGGGCGTAATTTACAAAAGTCTGTGCCATGACTGCCACTGCAATTACGTAGGCCCAACGACAAAAGACGGGATGGAACTGCTGAAAGCGTAAATGTCCGACACCAACTCTATCAACATAAACGTCGATCTACCCCCGTGTTATCACGCGCTACGTCCAGGTTGCGCGGGCCAATTCCCCCGGCCAGGGACGCACGCCGTCAGCACGCCAGGAGCTAGGGCGACGCGAACTTTGCCCAGTCACAGGCATCACCACTTTCCCCTGCCTCGTCCCTCATCGTTCGAATATATAAACGCTCACCAGTTATAGCGCTTACACAGTATTGAGGATGGACTTCGGTACGAGTTACGAAGCTAAGACCTACTGAATAGAGATGTGCTTCTGCCAGACCTGATAGATCAAGATAATATGCCATAGATTATACCTGCTCATTTGTGGCGACCAGGGGCAGCGATGTCTTTGTGGTGACTCCAGACTGCATCGCTGTAAATAAAATCTGTGTATTTTACTAGGGGAGTTTTTCTCAGTCAACTGTGAGCAATCAAATCTAAGTCTTAGTTTGTCTTACACATGCGTAGCATAGCATTCACAATTTCTTAGGACTGTCCAGACGGATTTCCGGTGCGCATGAACCCTGCTGACGACTGGGAACTCGCGACACGTCAACGTTCGCCTTCGGAGACGCAGCCGGCAGCATATCCGAGCGACGATGTCGATCTGAATTTGTCAAACTGGATCCTGGCATATTTGAAGCCGTCTCCTTCTTCAAACTGACGGCCTACCTTCTCCTTGTCAGAAATGCAGCCCAGATTACCCTTTGATGGTCCCAGCGTTTATTTATTGACAGCATGTGCTCATGACAAAACTTATATAGACTTCTCTGGCTTCGAGGACAGCAGCATCTCGTGTCCTAATAGCATGCACCAGAACGAATACCAGAATATGTCGCCCATATATAGTCTTGACCAAAGCCTGCGCAATTCAAAATGCAATACGCCTACGACGGCCTTTGAGTAGCAATAAAGTACTGGTCACTGATGTAGACGCAGACAACTACTTGTTGATGAACGCTCACCGATCATCAACCAATGTCCATATTCGCGACCTAAACCAGCAAGACAACGGGCCCGTGGCTCAATGGTTGGAGCAATTGATTTCTGCTCAACGGGTCGCGGGTTCAAGCCTCGGGTGGGACACCAGCTGTCTGATGACGCCTAGTAAACAAAAATGGTCATTACAGTCTACCTAGTCTTTGTTAAGCAGATGACTTCTGACATGCTATTCCGACTATGGTCGAGTGCCCGGTCCGCCTAGCAAACCTATCAGTCAGCGCGATTTATAGGCTGATTTGCGAGGCCTGGACCGCTTAAACCGACGTGTCGGATCACCTTCTCTTCCCCAATCACCTGCAGGTCAACGTCAGCACTTGCTTCAGCCCCAGAGGATTTAAACATCAAAAACTCTAGTCTCACTCTGGAGCCTCAATCGAGACAGAATGGGCAAAAGATATAGACTGTTATTGCAGCCCCCAGCAAACGCGAAAAATCTGTACGAATGAGAGAAAAGGGGAAGTTCGGTGTTTTG
>WEDG01001795.1:0-162596 GCA_017591395.1 Schistocephalus solidus
TTTTGGGCGGACTATGTCATGCGCCGTTGGTACTTGTTGTTTGGTAGCCATAGCAGCTGTCGAAGTTGTTGTTGGATACCCTTTGATCGAGATATCAATGGTTTTGCTTCTGGTAAATCTGTTCAGTGGACTCTGAGGGCATCTACTGCTTTATAGGTGCCTTTTAGCGCAGATTTTATTTGTCTTATCTCATCCTCGAGCTGGTTTAGCTTCATGGAGAGTTTGTATACTACAAATGTCATTAGCGTGGTTATTAATTTGAGAATCAACATCATTTAAATCACCTAAGCGTCCTGGGTATAGAAAGCTTTGAACTGGAAAAGGCAGTTCTGTTGATTGAAATGAAGTCTCTGTATCGTGAGGATGAATTGGAGAGGATGAACGGGACTAGTGTTGTTCCTCAGGGTTCGGTCTTCTGTGTTAATGGCAGCCTTTGGGAAATTGATTGAGGTAAGATCATGTTTCCAATAACGTCAAACTGCTAAGTCATAAAGGACCCGAAAGACCGAAAGCTCTTCAAAATCATCAGCACCGACTACAAAATTGGTCCAAGAGATGGTTCCTGAGAGTTCAATGTGTAAAGTGTCGACCAAGAAGACCGGGCGGCAAGTTTGAATTTTTGTTTGAAATATTCGACCGTCCAGGAAAATTTGTTCTAATGGGGTATCAGTCTATAAATGCCCTCACGGCTCGTAGTCAGAATTCGATTCTATTCTGTAGACGTTCACCCTTACAAAGAACTATACCGGACTTCCGTGGGATATCAATCATCTTCTGACCACCACCTCTCTGTCAACAGCGCCGAGATTCCTAACATCAAGAACGACTGAGTCGTTTTCCGCGTATCGTTTATCCGGTTCGTGATCGTTTATACCTTTACAAACGTTTAAAGCTTTGTTACTCAATAATGGTGGTTTGGAAAAATTCCATTTGGAACATTATGCAAAATGCCGGAGGCCGATTGAACCCGGGCAGCTAAACTGAGAGTGGACATCATCTCAGCTACACCACAAACGCGGCAGCTAATCATCCAAGTCTGTACTTCAATGCCAAAGTTA
The DNA here is from genome assembly GCA_017591395.1 of Schistocephalus solidus. Classification (NCBI taxonomy): domain Eukaryota; kingdom Metazoa; phylum Platyhelminthes; class Cestoda; order Diphyllobothriidea; family Diphyllobothriidae; genus Schistocephalus; species Schistocephalus solidus. The sequence continues at coordinate 1,059 of WEDG01001795.1, forward strand.
CGGCTGGCTTTGAACCAGGGAACTCCATAGTAGTAAACCTCCGTGCTAACTATTGCACTACGTCTGCGCGCCCACAGGCTCGCTCTAAAAGCCTAGTAAGTAAAGATACGCGTAGAAAGCGCGCATGCAATGGGTGTCAAGAGATAGCCTCTAAGTTGGAAGCAACAGGAAGAAGTAAAATTTGAAAATTATCCACAGGACTCTTGCTTCAAAGGATCAACTCGGCGTTGACCACGCAAATATTAACTCGGAGTAGAGCGAGGGCCATCCTGCATAATTAATCACCAGAGGGAGGAAAGTGAAAGGTATGAGATCTGTAAAAAATAGTCCAATAGCACTTTGCGAATTGCAAATGAATATGACGAAAACAGCACGTACTACCACAGTGAAAGGTCACCAGAGTCCGAAGGGGCATATGCAGGACTTGCCATCAAGAAAATGCAAGTGCAAAATGAAATTTATAAAGGCATACAGACAGAAGAAGTAAAGGCATGCAACAGTAGCGATCGATGCTGACAGCCCCCGGATAGAATGCGCATTTTCGGAGGCTAGCTTAGTAGTGAAGTCAACTAGCGCAGTGCCATATGCAGTGTACCCAGGGCGGGAATTAGCTACCCTACGCATTCCCCATCAGCTGAGTTTAAGCCCCAGTTAAAGCTTCCTCGAAGGGTCAAGTACTCCACAGATCCTATGGTGAAGACCCTTCATATCGAGCACAATACACAATCATTCATGATGCAGAAGAGAACGGAGGCAGAATCGTTGACCGCATTTCAAACAGATGAAAATGACCTTTCTCCCTATCGACTGGACATCTATATTCTCCGACGAGGGCTTGGGGCATCAAAGGACGTAGTTCGCAACCCCATTTAAAACACTGCCCAATTATGCAAAGGTAAGCACACCTCGCTCGTTTACGCCCCTTAAAGAAGGAAGTTAACAAGAAGTGGAAACTATGGAAAACATCCGCATTGATAAGACACGGAATCCCTCAACAGCAAAATTTGCAAAGAAACCGAGTCAAAATTCTCATTGCCAGAGATCGACGAGTCTCTCGAAGAGGAGCTGTCGAACTTCGATGCCGCGAGTTAATTCCAGCGCAAGAGCACGCGAAACAAGGATCCAATCCCACACTTTTGCGAACTGTAGAGAGGCAGCGAATCTCAAAGGACAGATAAGGCTGAACATATTTCTCAGTCCTTTCTCTGGTCCTTCGTGACAATAGAACCTCGACTTTTTCCCAGCCACTTGGCCGAAGACGGTCATTTCTTCTATGGAAAGCAGTCCACTTCACTGACGAAATCATTCAGGAAAGCGTTACTTAACCTGAAAGACAGACCTCTCCAGACCCTCAATGCAATACCGGCCAAGCTGTTGAAGGACCTAGCTTCTGAAATGGCCAAGCCGCTAACCTTTTCCCTTCCAGGCGTCGTTTTTCTACTGGATGTCTACCCTCCGATTGGAAGGCCGCAACCATCAATTCGCTATTCAAAATTGAAACCGAGGCGTCTACGAATAACTACAGACCAGTGAACCTATACCTCCATCTGTTGTAAAAATCATGGAGAAAATAATCAAGAAAGTGTTGATGCAGTTCCTCGAGCAGAATCACCTCCTCTCCGATGCCCAACATGGCTTTCGCAGTGGTAGTTCTTGCCTTACGAACCTCCTCTTCTCACTTGAACGCTGGACCAAAGCACAAAACGAAGAAAAATGGTACATTCTATCTTCATCGCCTTCCAAAAGGCCTTCCAGCCTTCCTCACCAACATCTCCTGCATAAAACTGCGCAGCGTAGGAGTTCATGGAAGCCTCCTTGTATGGATCCAGAACTTTTTGATTTGGACGGTCCCAAAAGTAAGTCGGACGCCAGCAGTCCCTCAGAAGTAACCGAGGTGAGTGCCCCCCCTCCCCACAGGGCTCAGTTTTAGGCCCCTACATCATTCCTTGTTTTCATGAATGACTGTGCCAGGGACCTTGACTGTGATGTCCTTCTGTTCGCTGACGACATAAAACTACGGAAAAGTTGTTGACAATACGGCAGACGAAGACCATCTGCAACTGAACTTGAACAAGCTCGAGGGACTGTTCAAAGCGCTGGCTTATGCCGTTCAATGTTAGTAAGTGCAATTTTCTTCAAATTAGCCGCTGTGGAGCCTTCAGCCCGAGAATTTGCTTTCTAAATGGTACACCCTTGCAACCAGTTGACAGTCAGAAGGACTTCGGTGTGTGGATTACATCGTCACTCAAACCAACACTGAACTGCACGAAGGTGGCCAAGTCAGCCATGTCTGTATTGCAACTCATCAGGCGCGCCTTTATTGGTATTTGACAAAGACAACTTCTCCAAAATATTTGGAAGCATTGTGTGGCCGCACCTAGAATATGCCATACAGGCATGGAGACCTTGGACTGTCAAGGATAGTACCGTCTTAGAAAAGGTCCAGAGGCGAGCGACAAAATGACCAAAGATCTGTGATCGCTAACCTATGAAAACAGACTATCGACCCTCAACCTATTTTCTCTTTCCTACAGGCAACTAAGAGGAGATCTCATACTAATCTTTCGCTTTCTGAATGGCCTGGACTTTTGCTTTATTCCCAATGATTTTTAACTCTGACTAACACGCCAACCTTGCGAGGTCACCCTGATAAAACTACGCGCAGAGTAAAGCAAGGGTCGATTGATGCAAGTAGCTCTTCATTAACAGAGTGAATGCAGCGTGGAACTCTCTGCAGGCAGATATTGTTCCCTCTACCACCGTGAATTCCTTTAGGCGCAAACTCGACGCTTATCAAATCTTCTAATTCAATCGCATGTAGTTATACTACTCACAATTCTTTAGTAGTCTTTTAAGTGTATGTTGTCGACCAGCCGACGGCCGATGAAAAGTATGTTTTAAAAAAGCAGTGCTACTTGCAGTTTATAAAGGGTATCTTTATAGTGACATTCTGTCAGAATGTGACCACATATTATAATACTTACCGGCATTTTAAACGATAGGGTTTTTAAAGTCATTGCCTATGAGCCTCATCAAATAAACCGAAAAACTGAGCCTCACCGTCTCATTCTCGTCACGGCTACTCCCACCGATGATGCGCTATAAGGTGAGGCCCGATTCAGAGGCCCGATTCCCTGGACAAGGTCAGCTGAAGGAGATAGGTGCAGCTACGTGCAGGCAGAACGAGGCGACGCGGGTGTTGCCTATACCATCAAAACGACATCTTGAGACTGACTACCATGTCTGCGAGGGGCATCAAGATAGATCGATGACCCTGGTGTCTGCCCTTATGGGGATCCAAATTCGCCACCATCAGTCTCTACGCCCCACCAATGACCAGCTCTGACTGGCCTACGGAACAAATTCGACGAGGAGACTAAGCAGGGTGACTGTGCCAAAGGTGGACAAACTTACAAAGATACTTCAGAAAGTGTGGTGCCAAAGATAAATTCTTCAGGACTACAAGGTTGTGGCCATGGAACCGACATTTTTGTGTTAAACATCGTAACATCTCACTGCACAACATCTCCGGGAAAATTTTCGGTCGCCTTCTCCTCAACCGTCTCAACGACTATCTAGAACACGGAATCAATCGGAAAGTCAATATGGCTTCCGACAACACCGTGATACCATCGACATGAGCTTAGCCGCCTGCCGGCTATAATATAAGTGATAGGAGATGCATCTCCGCTTCTGCACTTGCGTTGTAAATTCGAAGAACAGATTCGACGCGGTACCTCACGATGGATTGTGCACAATTATAAGAAATTCGGCTATCCTGATCTGTTCAGGCCCATGGTGCGTCACCTCCACAAGTTGATGGCGCGCGTCACTGACAACGGGCAGTTTCCAGCGCTCGCAGTGATCAACAAAATCAAGCAGGGCCTAGTGGCACCCACCCTATTCAGTTTCATATTCTCTGACATGCTAATGTACGCCTACAGTGATTAGTGCCCTGGGATATGCATTGCCTACAGGACTGACGGGTATCTTCTCAAAAGCCGGCGCACGCACGCCCCAACACATCTACCTACCGGAATAGCATGGTCGACAACGCAGTCAGGAATATTGACTAGGTCGAAGCAGTTTTACTAAAACGAACAAGTGTACAGGCTCTGCAAACAGTTGCCGCAGCCATGTTAGCCGTTATTGTTCGTCCAGAAGCGGAGCGTGGGCGGCTGCGACAAACCGACGAGGCAAAATATCGATCGGCATCATGGCGTTGCAGACAGGAGCTCGCGTCGGGTGCGGGGCGGGGATTGTCGCGCGCGAGCGTACACAAGGTTTGGCAGGAGAAGCAACGCATGAGTCAGCGGTTTGCAGCGGCTCTGATTGCGGGAGCGGACTGCCATACACCCACGACAACAGTCCATGACCTGCTCTTTGCGGACAACAGCGCACTCAAGATTGCGACGGAAGAGGACATGCAAAGGAGCATGGACACTTTGCCGCCGGCTGCGACCACTTCAGTCTGATCATCAACACGGACAAAACGGTGGTCATGCACTAGCCGTCACCCAACACGCAAAACAACAGTCCTAGAATCATTTTCAACAGCAAAAAAGAATTCAACTTTCGTCTATCTTGGACGCAAACTATCACGTAACGCGAAAGTCGATGACGAGGTTGTTAATCGTATATTCAAAGCCAACCAGGCCTTAGGCCGGCTGAAAGTCTCCGTGTGGCGTGGCCACGGCCTTCATCTGAACACATAACTAAAGATGTACCAGGCTGTTGTCTTGGCGACCTTTCTGTGTGAAGCGGAGCCCTGAACAGTCTACTTCAAGCCAGAAAGCTCAAGCATTTCTGTCTCAGCTGCCTCCGAAGAATACTGAAGCTGAGACGGCCAGATAGGATCCCAGACACGGAAGTCTTGGAGAAAACAAATATCCTCAGCCTCCATGTCATGCTGAAGCAGGTTCAACCGCAATGGAGCGGTCATCTGGTTAGGATGGACGACGACCGATGACCCAAACGACTACTGTACAGAGATGTCGCTACGGGTGCTCGCCGACTGGAGGTCGAAATGACGGAAATCTTGAAAAACTTTCTGAATCGAATGTAAATGAATCAGAGGCCTTATTAAATCTAGCTAACGACCGAGCCGGTCCGGAGATGAACAGCGAAGACTGGTACAGCAGTCTGCGAAGCTAACCGTATAGCCACTGCCGAAGCTAATGGAAAGGCTCGCAAGTCACAAAGGCCTCCAATCCACAATGCTAATGCCCAACCTCTTCCAACCTACCCATGCTACGATCAAACTTTGCGTGCGTCAGTCGGACATCTTTGGACGCGATGCACCGCCAACTCTACACCTCAACCGCTACTTCCCTCAACGCCCCTATCTTCACTCCTGTCCCACCCCCACGATGACGATCAACTCCCAGTATCGATGAGCGCACTGCCAACGCCCGCCGCCCTCGATCATCGGCACCATCTTCCCTATTGCAATCCCTGCGTCGGCACAGCGACCAGTTTCGCCAACATCATCACACCCTTCACCGATGAAACTACTTCCGATGTTTCGTCAGCCTCTACGCTCACCATCAGAAAACGGGACTCGATCCCAGCCTGTCCTCATTGGGATCACACGTTCCCCTCACGCGTTGACCTTGCGAATCAATGTAACTGTTACTGATGCACCAGTGAACGCAACCCCGACATACACTCGCCCACCCGCCTCCACTGCACAAACACTCACTCACTACATGAGCCTATGTGGTCACACGCGTATCCACGACAGCGGAATTCACTGCACTATGGACATGTCAAACACACCTTGCAGATCTAAGAAGTCTTTCATCTCTAGCGCTAACACCTTCCTATCCAACAGTGCGACCACCTCTAGTGGCTTCGCCATCTTAACTGACTCTACCATCCCCAAAGTAACCTGTCCTCCTTGGCGCCGTTCATGCACATCACGCATTGGCCAGATCGGTCACTTGCGAATTTATCGCACAGAGAATAACGAACCAGTGTCAGGAGCACCAGGATACACCCACCGCACCCGACTCAACTATCCGCATTGTCCATGCACATTTACGCATCATATGGAATTTTTAGGCAACATGCGCCTCCATTAAAACCTGCGTAGCATACCACCGGATATACCACACACCGTTATTCTCATAAGCAGCACCTACATCGCACACGAACATGTCCAACATCCTACATCGCATGCTCGAAAACAATACCTATCGCAGAAGTGAAGTGTGGTCCTCGGCTCCTTCTCTATGTGGCTTCTCTGTTGCACGTGTCATCCGAGCCTGAGACTGGCACGGTGCGTTAAGTCTCGTGGCTTGGAAAGTTACCAACTGACGATTGCAGTCAGTCCAATGTTTTTTTGTGTGGTGTGGCCAACTCGTGATCTGAGCATCAAACTGCAATGGTTCCTTCTTTGAGTGACCTCTGGCACTCTTATGTGTGTGAGATGTGAACCACTCACCCCCCTTTTGTATGAAATCCTGGGGCTTGTGCTTGGAGAGCCAGGTCACGTATGTGGCGCACGCAGATAAGTTCGAAAACTGCGCGCATTCCCCTCGAAATTCAGCTGACCGGCTCGGACAGAGGATAGGGCCTTGGAATGGGAATGGGTAGTGAGGTTGACAGCTCAGCGAAGGTACATCGCTCTAAACAATCTGGCGCGCTGGAAGCTATCACGACGCGTTTAAGTCCGGGGCTAGGAAGGTTGCCAACTGACTGCATAAGTTGGACCACGTAGTCCGCCCTGTGTGTGTATTTGAAGGGTGTGGTCGACTGGTGGACTGAGAGTCAGGCTGCAATGTCTCCTTCTTTAGGTTGCCTCTATGGCATCCCACTCCATGGGATCCGAGCCAGGCGTGGCAGCACGCCTAGGGGCGACTCCAGACCGTGCCAGCCATCTCAGCCCTCGACCGTTTCCAGTCTTCTTGACCTGGTCATGAGACCGATTACATGTGAGGGAAATAAGAGGGCGTGCTGGATGCTGCACAAGCTTTTATCAATTAAAATCTAATTCACGCGCAACTCACTGTTCCTTCGCCACCTCGAGGTGGGGCACAAGGTGGACGTCGGCAAAACCGATGGTCAAACTGGCAAATACTCTTAGGGAGAACGCGTTCCCCGAAGAAGCCAAGAACGCCTTGACATCAGCAATTTATGCCGCGTGACCGCTGATTGACATATAATGCTTTTAATCATCGTATCGTACTCTGTTTGTTTTTGATGTGCATCCTTTATGGGACAGTTTTTCCAGCATAGCCTCACGGAAGTACAGACAATCCCTATGCGATAAGGCTTGTGGTGGGCACACTCCGGGCGCATGCTGCAACACTGCGCCTCTCACGGATACTTTCAGGCTGGTTCTCGGCCAATTACAGCTATCAAAGCCAACCAATCAGATGTAGGCCCTCGCTGAAGAAGCTCTGGCTCTGGCGGCGCCGCACGTATACCCTCGTCCTGCTGCTAACTCTCACTTCAACGTAGTCTCCATCCTTTTTGTAAAAAAGACTGTGTGCTCTCTACTGGTGTCCAAATTCTCCTTGTTCTAGTGGGACCGGGTCTGAAGGTGGTTAAGGCCAGAGTGTGCCTATGACTTAAGATGCCGCGACAGGCCCGCGGTTACAGCTGAGGCCTGAAGCTACTTAAGAGGCTAGTCCGCAATAGGGTCTTTAGTAATTTGAAAACAGGTTTTCTTGTGAAATCTGAGAACGGACGATTGGCTACCTTACTTTCACGATGACCCATAATTTGATGTAAGAGCTTAGAATGCTGTACACCGCAATAATATCCGACCTTCTTATGTAATGCGTTTTTTTTCTTGCAGTGAGAACAGCAATACGAAGTAGGCTATGTTTACGCTTATAAAGTAATAGGGAAGTTTTGGTACTTTTTCAATTATACCAACGTTCCTACCCCTCGTTCCGAAACTAATTTTCATGACAAAACTCGTCGCTTCTTTGGAATCTTCATGGAATAGAAAACGCAAACCGCTCGATTGTGTCCCCATTATCTCACAATTTTACGGTCTCATGTATCTTTGACCGTCTCAATGGGTCGAACTCACCCTTTTGCATGATCAACCCTCGAAATTGCGTTTTATATGTAAAATGAGAAATATCAATATGCCCTCTACCATGGGATTGTCTTAGATTAACACAAACTCAACTTCTCCTATTTGTGCAGTGAAACGGCATAATTTGGAAAGTGACTAATGGCGTAGATGGTCTCTGGTCAGAATGCAAATATGCCCAACAGAAAACTTACCCTAGAGGATGTTTCGGGCGTGTCCCAAATTTTGGATAGCTGAATATTGGTGCCTTAGGTTAGCAGAGTATGCTTTGAGGCTCAACAAAGAGGCCAGATCCTGGGACAGCCCGGATCGGCGGGAGGTTAATTTATTAAAATTAGGAATTAGGAGGGGTATTCAATGTCCAACAATAAGTGTAATACTGAAAACGAAACATGCTTCCGAGTTTGTCATGAAAATTATTTTCGGAAAGAGGGGTAGGAACGTTGGTAATTGGAAAATATCAAAACTCTATTACTATAAGCTGCTAACTAGCCTACTGTGCTGTTCTCACTGCAAGAGAAAAAACGCATTACATAAGAAGGTTGGATATTATTGCCGTGTACAGCATTCTAAGCTCTTACATCAGATTATGGGCTGTCATCGTGGAAAGTAAGGTAGCCACAATCGTCCGTTCTCAGATTTCATAAGAAAACCTGTTTCTCAAATTCACTAAAGACCATATTGGGTGGACTCAGCTCAAGTAGCTTCAGGCCTCAGCTGTAACTCGCGCGGGCCTGTCGCAGCATCTTAAGTCATAGGCACACTCTGGCCTTAACCACAACTGTAGGTCCCACTTAGAACAAGGAGAATTTGGACACCAGTAGAGAGCACACCAGTCTACAAAAGGGGATGGAGACTACGTTGAAGTGAGCTAGCAAGCAGTATCGAGGGCATACGCGTGGCGCCGCCAGAGCCAGAGCTTCTTCAGCGAGGCCCATCTGATTGGTTGGCTTTGATAGCTGTAATTGGCTTGAACCAGCCTGGCGGCCCCGTGAGAGGCGCAGTGTTAGAAAGCAATGCGCCCGAAGCGTGCCACCATGCTTCTATCATAGGGATTGTGGCTTCCTCGAGACGCGTTCTCCCTAAAGGTATTTTGCCAGTTTGACCATGGTTTCCGCCGAGGTCCACCTTGTGCCCACCTCAAGATTGTGAAGGAACAGTGAGTTGCGCGTGAATTAGATTTAATTGATAAAGCATTGCGGCATCAACACGCCCTCTCTTAATCCCAGCAATCGGTCTCATGACCAGGTCAAAGCTGGAAACGGTCGGGCTGGGATGGCTGACACTGGTGCTGGTCGCCCCCTAAGGCATGCTGCCACGCCTGGCTCGGATTCCCATGGGAGTGGGATGCCATGGAGGCAACCCAGGAAGAAGAAGCACATTGCAGCCTGACCCTCGAGTCCACGAGTCGACCACACGCTTCAGTACACGCAGGGCGGACTACGTGGTCCAACTTATCCAGTCAGTTGGCAACCTTCATAGCCCCGGACTTTAACGCGTCGTGATAGCTTCCAGCGCGTCAGATTGCTTAGAGCGATGTACCTCTGCTGAGCTGTCGACCTCACTACCCATTCCCGTTCCAAGGCCTTATCCTCTGTCCGAGCCGGTCAATTGAATTTCGAGGGGAATGTGCGCAGTTTTCGAACTTATCTCCGTGCGCCACATACGCGACCTGGCTCTCAAGCACAAAACCTCAGTTTCATACAAAAGGGGGTGAGTGGTATCACGTCTGACACACATAAGAGTGCCAGAGGTCACTCAAAGATGGAACCGTCACGGTTTGATGCTCAGGTCACGAGTCGGCCATACCACAAAAACATTGGACTGACTGCAAGCGTGATGGGTGGTAGCTTTTCACACACGGCCGCGACGCAACGCGCAATTGCCATTCTCAGGCTCTCGGAAGACACGTCGCAACAGAGCCATGACATGAGTGAAGCCGAGGACCACACTTCACTTCTGCGATAGGTATTGTTTTCGAGGCATGCGCTGTGGCGGATGTTGGGCATGTTCGTGTGCGATGTAATGTGATTGCTACTTATGAGAATAACGGTGGTGTGGGTACATCCGGTGAGGTATGCCTGCGCAGGTTTTAATGGAGGCGCATGTTTGCCTAAAGAGTCCATATGATGAGTAAAGTGTGCATGTGGACAATGCGGATGGTTGATTCGGGTGCGGTGGGTGTATCCTGGTGCTCCCTGACACTGGTTCGTTATTCTCTCTGTGCGATAAATTCGCAAAGTGACCGAAAGCTGGCCAATGCGTGATGTGAACGAACTTGGCGCCAAGGAGGGCAGGTTACTTTGGGGATGGTAGGAGTCAGTTTAGATGGCGAAGCCACTAGAGGTGGTCGCACTGTTGGATAGGAAGAGTGTTAGCGCTGGAGATGAAAGACTTCTTAGATCTGCCAAGGTGGTGTTTGGCTTTGATGTCCATAGTGCAGTGAATTCCGCTGTCGTGGATACGCGTGTGACCACATAGGCTCATGTAGTGAGTGAGATAATGATGACGTATTGCAGTGGAGGCGGGTGGGCGAGTGTATGTCAGGGTTGCGTTCACTGGTGCATCAGTAACAGTTACGATTGATTTGCAAAGGGTCAGCGCGTATGAGGGTAACGTGTGATCAATGAGGACAAGCTGGGATCGAGTCCGTTTTCTGATGGAAGGTGAGCGTAGAGGCTGGCGAGACGCGGAAGTAGTTTCATCGGTGAAGGGTGTGATGATTTTTGGCGAAACTGGTCGCTGGTGCTCGACGCAGGGATTGCAATAGGGAGAAGATGGTGGTACCGAGGATCGAGGGCGGCGGGCGTTGGCCGGTCGCGCTCATCGATACTGGGAGTTGATCATCATCGTGGGGGTTGGGACAAGAGTGAAGATAGGGGGCGTTGACGGAAGTAGCGGTTGAGGTGTAGAGTTGGCGGTGCATCGCGTCCAGAGATGGCCGAATGGCGCACGCAACGTTTGATCGTAGCATGGGTAGGTTGGAAGAGGTTGGGCATTAGCATTGTGGATTGGAGGCCTTTGTGAACTGCGAGCCTTTCCTTTAGCTTCGGCAGTGGCTATACGGTTAGCTTCGCAGACTGCTGTACCAGTCTTCGCTGTTCTTCTCCGGACCGGCCGGTCTAGCTAGATTTAATAAGGCCTCTGATTCATTAACATTCGATTCAGAAAGTTTTTCAAGATTTCCGTCATTTTGACCTCCAGTCGGCGAGCACCCGTAGCGACATCTCTGTACTGTAGTCGTTTGGGTCATCGGTCGTCGTCCATCCTAACCAGATGACCGCTCCATTGCAGTTGAACCTGCTTCAGCATGACATGGAGGCTGAGGGATATTGTTTTCTCCACGACTTCCGTGTCTGGGATCCTATCTGGCCGTCTCAGCTTCAGTATTCTTCGGAGGCAGCTGAGACAGAAATGCTAAGCTTTCTGGCTAGAGTAGACTGTTCAGGGCTCCGCTTCACACAGAAAGGTTGCCAAGATAACAGCCTGGTACATCTTTAGTTATGTGTTCAGATGAAGGCCGTGGCCACATCACACGGAGACTTTCAGCCGGCCTAAGGCCTGGTTGGCTTTGAATATACGATTAACAACCTCGTCATCGACTTTTCGCGTTACGTGATGGTTTGCGTCCAAGATAGACGAAAGTTTAATTTTTTGCTGTTGAAAATGATTCCGAGGAGTGTTGTTTTTGCGTGTTGGGTGACGGCTAGTGCATGACCACCGTTTTGTCCGTGTTGATGATCAGACTGAAGTGGTCGCAGCCGGCGGCAGTGTCCATGCTCCTTTGCATGTCCTCTTCCGTCGCAATCTTGAGTGCGCTGTCGTCCGCAAAGAGCAGGTCGTGGACTGTTGTCGATCTGGCCACAAAGAGCAGGTCATGGACTGTTGTCGTGGGTATATGGCAGTCCGCTCCCGCAATCAGAGCCGCTGCCACCGCTGACTCGCGTTGCCTTCGCCTGCCAAACCTTGCGTACGCTCGCGCGCGACAATCCCCGCCCCCGCGCCCGACGCGAGCTCCTGTCTGCAACGCCATGATGCCGATCGATATTTTGCTCCTCGTCGGATTGTCGCAGCAACCCACGCTCCGCTTCTGGACGAACAATAAAAACGGCTAACATGGCTGTGGCAACTGTTTGCAGAGCCTGTTGTACACTTGTTCGTTTAGTAAAAAACTGTTTCGACCTAGTCAATATTCCCTGACTGCGTTGTCGACCATGCTATTCCGGTAGGTAGATGTTGGGGCGTGCGTGCGCCGGCTTTTGAGAAGATACCCGTCAGTCCTGTAGGCAATGCATATCCCAGGGCACTAATCACTGTAGGCGTACATCAGCATGTCAGGGAATATGAAACTGAATAGGGTGGGTGCCACTAGGCCCTGCTTTATTTTGTTGATCACTGCGAGCGCTTTGGAAACTGCCCCGTTGTCAGTGACGCGCGCCATCAACTTGTGGAGGTGACGCACCATGGGCCTGAACAGATCAGGATAGCCGAATTTCTGTATAATTGTGCACAATCCATCGTGAGGTACCGCGTCGAATTCGTTCTTCGAATTTACAACGTTAGTGCAGAAGCGGACATGCTGCTCCTAACACTTATATTATGGCCGGCAGGCGGCTAAGCTCATGTCGATGGTATCACGGTGTTGTCGGAAGCCATATTGGCTTCCCGATTGATTCCGTGTTCTAGATAGTCGTTGAGACGGTTGAGGAGAAGGCGACCGAAAATTTTCCCGGAGATGTTGCCCAGTGAGATGTTACGGTGTTTGACACAAAAATGTCGGTTCCCTGGCCACAACCTTGTAGTCCTGAAGAATTTATCCTTGGCATCACACATTCTGGAGTATCTTTGTAAGTTTGTCCGCCTTTGGCACAGTCACCCTGCTTAGTCTCCTCGTCAAATTTGTTCGTAGGCCAATCAGAGCTAGTCATTGGTGGGGGCGTAGAGACTGATGGTGGCGAATTTGGATCCCCATAAGGGCAGACACAGGGTCATCGATCTATCTTTGATGCCCCTCGGTAGACATGGTAGTCGTCTCAAGATGTCTTTTTGGATGGTATAGGCAACACCCGCGTCGCCTCGCTCTGCCTGCACGTAGCTGCACCTATCTCCTTCAGCTGACCTTGTCCAGAAAATCGGGCCTCACTTAGAGCCTCTGAATCGGGCCTCACCTTATAGCGCATCATCGGTGGGAGTAGCCGTGACGAGAATGAGACGGTGAGGCTCAGTTTTTCGGTTTATTTGATGAGGTTAATAGGCAATGACTTTAAAAATCCTATCGTTTAAATGCCGGTAAGTATTATAAATATGTGGTCACATTCTGACAGAATGTCACTATAAAGATACCCTTTATAAACTGCAAGTAGCTTTGCTTTTTTAAAACATACCTTTTATCGGCCGTCGGCTGGTCGACAACATACACTTAAAAGACTACTAAAGAATTGTGAGTAGTATAACTACATGCGATTGAATTAGAAGATTTGATAAGCGTCGAGTTTGCGCCTAAAGGAATTCACGGTGGTAGAGGGAACAATATCTGCCTGCAGAGAGTTCCACGCTGCATTCACTCTGTTAATGAAGAGCTACTTGCATCAATCGACCCTTGCTTTACCTGCGCGTAGTTTTATCGGGTGACCTCGCAAAGTTGGCGTGTTAGTCAGAGTAAAAAATCATTGGGAATAAAGCAAAAGTTCAGGCCATTCAGAATGCGAAAGATTAGTATGAGATCTCCTCTTAGTTGCCTGTAGGAAAGGGAAAGTAGGTTGAGGGTCGATAGTCTGTTTTCATAGGTTAGCGATCACAGGTCTTAAGTCATTTTGTCGCTCGCCTCTGGACCTTTTCTAAGACGGTACTATCCTTGACAGTCCAAGGTCTCCATGCCTGTATGGCATATTCTAGGTGCGGCCACACAAAGCTTCCAAATATTTTGGAGAAGTTGTCTTTGTCAAATCCCAATAAAAGCGCAGATGGTCTTCGTCTGCCGTATTGTCAAAAACTCTCCATAGTTTTATGTCGTCATCGAACTGAAGGGCATCACAGTCAAGGTCCCTGGCACAGTCATTCATGAAAACAAAGAATGATGTGGGGCCTAAAACTGAGCCCTGTGGGGGGGAAGGGGGCACTCACCTCGGTTACTTCTGAGGACTGCTGGCGTCCGACTTTGGGACCGTCAAATCAAAAAGTTCTGAATCCATACAAGGAGGCTTCCATGAACTCCTACGCTGCGCAGTTTATGCAGGTGATGTTGGTGAGGAACGCTGCCGAAGGCATTTTGGAAGGCGATGAAGATAGAATGTACCCTTTTTCCTTCGTTGTGTGCTTTGGTCCAGCGTTCAAGTGAGAAGAGGAGGTTCGTAAGGCAAGAACTACCACTGTGAAAGCCGTGTTGGGCATCGGAGAGGTGATTCTGCTCGAGGAACTGCATCATCACTTTCTTGATTATTTTCTCCATGATTTTACAACAGATGGAGGTAAGGTTCACTGGTCTGTAGTTATTCGTAGACGCTCGGTTTCAATTTTTGAATAGCGAATTGATGGTTGCGGTCTTCCAATCGGAGGGTAGACATCCAGTAGAAAACGACGCCTGGAAGGGAAAGGTTAGCGGCTTGGCCATTTCAGAAGCTAGGTCCTTCAACAGCTTGGCCGGGATTGCATTGGGGTCTGGGAGAGGCCGTCTTTTTCAGGTTTAGCAACGCTTCCTGAATGATTTCGTCAGTGAAGTGGACTGTTTCCATAGAAGAAATTACCCCGTCTTCACAAGTGGCTGGGAAAAAGTCAGGTTCTATTGTCACGAAGGACCGAGAAGGACTGAGAAATATGTTCAGCCTTATCCCTGTCCTTTGAGATTCCCGCGCCCTCTACAGTTCGCAAAAGTGGGATTGGATCCTTGTTTCGCGTGCTCTGCTTTTGGAATTAATCATGGCACGGTTCGACAGCTCCTCTTCGAAGACTCGTCGATCTCTGGTAATGAGAATTTTGACTCGGTTTCTTTGCAAATTTTTGCTGTTGAGGGATTCCTGTGTCTTATCAATGCCGGATGTTTTCCATAGTTTCCACTTCTTGTTAACTTCCTTCTTTAAGGGGGGCGTAAACCAGTGAGGTGTGTTTGTTAGCCTTCTTTGCATAATTGGGCAGTGTTTTTAAATGAGGTTGCGAACTACGTCCTTTGATGGGCCCCAAGCCTCGTCGGAGAATATGGATGTCCAGTCGATAGGAGAAAGGTCATTTTTCATCTGTTTGAAATGTCCACGCTACATATTTGGTCGGAGATCAAGAGATTGAGCCGGTAAAGGGAATACTGTGTATTGCCACATGAGAACCACATGATCGCTCTTGCTTAAAGGAGGTAAACAATTTACAACGTCGATGTTGTCAGGCAACCTAGTTAACACAAGGTCGAGGCAGTTCATCTGCTTGCCCTCGCGAACCCTCATCGGAAAAAAACGTGTTGGGTAAGAAGTAAATTGCCAGTTGTGCGCAGAAGCTGCTGATCAAATGCTGTTTCAGAGCAGTCAGCGGAGACGGAGCTCCAGTCAATGTTAGGTGCATTAAACTCCCCAACGATGAGAGTATTCGGCCGTGTAGCAAATACCTTGAGCTCATCCAGCAATTGGGCATCAGCTTTATGGTGGTTTTCGGGGAGTCGATACACCGTTAACACAGCAAGGCTTTGAGAACCCGTTACTCTTACGGTCAACGATTCTGCCTCCGTTATCTTCTGCATCATGAATGATTGTGTATTGTGCTCGATATGAAGGGTCTTCACTCATAGGGATCTGTGGAGTACTTGACCCTTTCGAGGTTGAAGCTTTCTTAACTGGGGCTTAAACTCAGCTGATAGGGGAATGCGTAAGGGTAGCTAATTCCGCCCTGGGTACACTGCTACATGGCACTGCGCTAGTTGACTTCACTACTAAGCTAGCCTCCGAAAATGCGCATTCTATCCGGGGGCTGTCAGCATCGATCGCTACTGTTGCATGCCTTTTACTTCTTCTGTCTGTATGCCTTTATAAATTTCATTTTGCACTTGCATTTTCTTGATGGCAAGTCCTGCATATGCCCCTTCGGACTCTGGTGACCTTTCACTGTGGTAGTACGTGCTGTTTTCTTCCTATTCATTTGCAATTCGCAAAGTGCTATTGGACTATTTTTTACAGATCTCATACCTTTCACTTTCCTCCTCTCTGGTGATAAATTATGCAGGATGGCCCTCGCTCTACTCCGAGTTAATATTTGCGTGGTTAACGCCGGTTGATCCTTTGAAGCAAGAGTCCTGTGGATAATTTCCTTCAAATGTTTACTTCTTCCTCTAGTTGCTTCAACTTAGAGGCTATCTCTTGACACCCATTGCATGCGTTTTCTACGCAAGTATCTTGTAGAGCATTTAATAGGCTTTTAGAGCGAGCCTGTGGGCGCGCAGACGTAGTGCAATAGTTAGCACGGAGGCTTACTGCTTGCGAGTTCCCCGGTTCAAAGTTGGGCCGCGCGTAACTTTGGCATTGAAGTACAGACTTAGACGATTAGCTGTCGCGCGTTTGTGGTGTAGCTGAGATGATGTCCGTCTCTCAGTTTAGCTGCCCGGGTTCAATTCGGGCTCTCGGCAGGCATTTTGCATAATGTTCAAATGGAATTTTTCCAACTACCATTATTGAGTAAATAAAGTTTAAACGTTTGTAAAGGTATAAAACGACTGTTTTAACCGGATAAACGATACGCGGAAAACGACTCAGTCGTTCTTTGATGTTAGGAATCTCTCGGCGCTGTTGACAGAGAGGTGGTCAGAAGAAGATTGGATTTCCCACGGAAGTCCGGTATAGTTTTGTTAGGATGAACGTCTTGCAGAATAGAATCGAATTCGTAATGCTCACGAGCCGTGAGGGCATTTAGTAGACTGATACCCCATTAAAGGTAAATTTTCCTGACGGTCGAATATTTCAAACCAAATTCAAACTTGCCGCCTGGTCTTCTCTTGGTCGACACTTTTACACATTGAACTCTAGGAACCATCTCTTGGACCAATTTTGTAGTCGGTGCTGATGATTTTGAAGAGCTTTCTGGTCTTTCGGGTCCTTTATGACTTAGCAGAGTTTGACGTTATTGGAAAACATGATCTTACCTCAATCAATTTCCCAAAGGCTGCCATTAACACAGAAGACCGAACCCTGAGGAACAACACTGGTCCCGTTCATCCTGTCCGATTCATCCTCTACGATACGGAGACTTTGTTTCTGACCAACCAGAACTGCCTTTATCCGGTTCAGAAGCTTTTCTCTAATACCCAGGGCGCTTAGGTGATTTAAATGATGTTGATGCACTCTCAAATTAATATGCACGCTATTGACAACACTGCCATTTGTGGAGGCTGTCAAAAACTGTCCATGAAGTTAAACCAGCTCGAGGATGAGATAAGACAAATAAAATCTGCGCTAAAAGGCACCTATAAAGCAGTAGATGTCACTCAGAGTCCACTGAACGACTTACAGAAGCAAAACCATTGATACTCGATCAAAAGGGTATCCCAACAACAACTTCGACAGCTACTACGGCTACCAAACAACAAGTACCAACGGCGCATGACAAAAATAGTCCGCCCAAAAACAAAACAGTCCAAAAACGCAAAACGGACAGACAAATAAAATCTGCGCTAAAAGGCACCTATAAAGCAGTAGATGCCACTCAGGAGTCCACTGAACGACTTACCAGAAGCAAAACCATTGATACTCGATCAAAGGGTATCCCAACAACAACTTCGACAGCTGCTACGGCTACCAAACAACAAGTACCAACGGCGCAGGACAAAAATAGTCCGCCTAAAACAAAAAAAGCCGTCCAAAACGCAAACTGGACACCAAAAGGAAAAGCCAATGGAAAACCGACTTCGAAAGATTCCTCAAAAAGGCTCGAACACGGGGCTTTGACCATTGCCTTATCCTCCACAGGAAACTACTGAGATTCTCACACCAAGCACAAGCAGTGGAATCGATTCCCCAACCGAAACTACCACCTGCGATTCAAAATCGTCGAACCCGTGGAATTCGCCGAAACCAAATAAAACCGGATCAAAGCCAACACATAGCCAATCAGCATCCCCTCCATCATCACCAGTGCGCAACGTGAAACCTTCCCACCAAATAGTGGAAGACAGCGTCGTAGTTACAAAAAATGCCACGGACAGAAAAAAAGTTTCATAATACAGGGACTACCTGAATCAACAGCTGCGACTCCAGTAGACCGATATTCTGAAGACATGAACCGCTTTCGTGAACTCCTGAACAATATGCTGGAACCTAACACGTCGATTGAACTGGAAAAAGCCTTCCGCCTTGGAAAACGGCCCGAAAGCCAATCTGAATCAACACGTCCCAGGCCCCAAAAGTTATCTTGACCAGTAGCCAGGAAGCCAGTCTCATTCTGTCGAGGCGCTTTAAGTTAAAAAAACTCAAACCCTGGAGTTTTTTTCAACAGGACTTCTCACCTGCGGAGCGGAACAAACGCCATCAACTTGTCATCGAACTAAGACGGCGGCTCAGCGAGGGGGAAACAAATTTGGTTATTTACAACAACCAAGTGATCCATCGTCCATTGTTCTCCCCTGGAGAGGCCCGTTCCGGATTACCACGCAGTTGGCCCAGTAAATCAGGGGCTCGCGCCCGACTGTTAGCACTTTCCGAGCAAACCGAAAACTAACATTCTGCACACCAATGCACAGAGTATATTATCGAAGCTCAGACGAGCTTAAGATTCATGTCTGCGATCTATCTCCAGATATAATTTCCGTAACAGAAACTTGGTTGTCCCAACACGTGGACGACCGAGAGGTAACTATGGCTGGCTACCAACTTTTTAGAAAAGACAGGAAAGAGCGTCAAGGAGGTGGCGTACTCACATACGTGAAAAGCGAACTTACAGTTTTAGACAAAACTTATAAACTCGCGTCTACTTCCGAGGCGATATGGCTATCCGTAAAAGTGCCAGGTACATCAAGTCTAGATGTCCTGACAGTCTACCGCCCACCGAGAAGAGACCCCGTAGCCGATGCTTACCTGCTAGAGGAGCTTGAAAAGATTGCTACACGGTTGGATATCCTGATCATGGGTGACTTCAATGCGCCTCACATCGACTGGAGCTCGACCTGCGCACATAGTTCTGATCTAGCCTTTGACGGTTGTTTTCTGAGCACGACGCTAAAGCTACGTCTCACACAGCACGTCACTTTTCCAACCAGGGTGTGCGAAGGACAACAGGCCAATTGCCTGGACCTAGTTCTCACAAAGTCGCACGACAGCATCGACGAAGTGTCATGTCTACCGCCGCTAGGCAAAAGTGACCACGTGGTACTGCGATGGGAGTACTCACTATTTTCTATACCAGCAAGACCCACAACAATCAGAAGGAATATATGGCAAGGCGATTTCGGTGGAATGAGGGCCGAACTCATGCGCACTCAGTGGGAAACCTTTATTCTTTGGAAACATAACCGAGGACTGGGAAACGTTCCGGGACATACTGCACAGGCTCATCGAAAATCACTGTCCGATTTTGAGAAAAAGGTTAACCATCAGACCGCGATGGCTTACGCAGGCCTTTAAAAATCGAAGTTAACAAAAAAAGCGGAGATTGTGGAAAAAAATCGCTTACGGACGGAACTCCTGCATCTCTAAATGCGTACAAAATGCAGAGAAATCGGGTCAAGGGCCTTATTTTTAGAACAAGACAGGCTTTCGAAGTGGACCTGCTGAACCGGGCCACCGTGAACCCGAAACTGTTTTACGGTTACCTCAGGCAGAATACACGGAACAAGGATCCGATACCCCTGCTGAGGACCGCCGAGGGCATAGACCTTACCGAAGACGGTGCGAAGGCTGATCATCTTTCGGAATTTTTCCAGTCGGTTTTCACAAAGGAAACGAGATACGATCACCCTACCGATGGCTTCGAAGTGAATACAATAGTCGAGACTGTTAATTTCACCGAGACTACTGTCCTCAAGGAACTTTTGGGGTTAAAGGAATCTAAGTCTCCGGGTCCCGATGAAGTACCCTGCCAAGCTGTTGAAAGAGCTCGCGAGAGAGTTGGCAAAACCACTCTCTACGCTTTTCCAAACATCCTTCCAGACCGGAAGTCTACCAGCCGACTGGAAATCCGCATGGATTACGCCGCTTTATAAGGGTGGAAGCCGGGTCTCTGCAAACAATTATCGACCGGTCAGCCTAACTTCAGTTTGCTGCAAAATCATGGAAAAAATAATTAAGCAACAACTTATGCAGTTCTTCGAACATAACAATCTGCTATCCGAAGCCCAGCACGGTTTCCGTAGAGGTAGATCCTGCGTCACAAATTTGCTCTACTGTTTAGAACGTTGGACTGAAGCGGTCGATAGTGGAAATACGGTGCACGCAGTCTATATAGACTTCAAAAAGGCTTTTTGATAGCGTGCCGCACCACCGCCTTCTTTATAAACTCAACCGCATAGGCGTAAGAGGTAGACTTCTGACATGGATAGAAAAACTTCTTAACTGGCCGCTCACAAACTGTCCATATCAGCGACAAACAGTCGACTAAAGTTGAGGTTGAGAGTGGTGTTCCCTAAGGCTCTGTTCTTGGCCCTATTTTGTTCATTGTCTACATCAACGATTGTGCCAACGAACTGGACTGCGATATTGCCATGTTTGCCGATGATCTCAAACTTTGGCGCGTCATTCAAACTGCGGCTGATGAAGAGAACTTGCAGGCAACTTAAATTCGACTCCAGAAATGGTCAAAATGACTGGCTCTTGCCGTTTAATGAGAGCAAGTGCAACATCATACGAGTCGGGAAAAGCAATCCTTCGAACCGTACCGTTTACAGTCTGAATGGCATTCCATTGAAAGAAGTGGATGTCCAAAAAGGACCTTTGGAGTCTGGATCACGCCCTCGCTTAAACCCTCCCTACATTGCGCAAAAGGTAGCGAAGTCAGCCATGTCGATTCTGTACCTCGTTAAACGAGCTTTTGCAGCCTTCACTACCGACTGCTTCGCTAAAGTCTTCGGAACATTCGTGCGGCCACAGTTGGAGTCCGCTATCCAAGCTTGAGACCCTGGGCGGCGAAGGACATCAACATCCTCGAAAAAGGTCCAAAGGCGAGCAACCAAAACTTGTCCTTGACATGGCTCACAGCCTTATGAAACACGGCTGTCGAGTCTCAATCTCTTCCATTGCACCATAGACAGCTTCGGGGGACCTGATACTAACATTCCGCATACTACGCGTCCAGGACTGTTGTCTCGTCCCAGGGATTTCTTCGAGTTAGCAAAAACAACGAACTTGAGAGGTCATCCTCTCAAATTACGTGTGCGCAAGGCTAGACACTCGGAAGTACTTCTTCTCCAAAAAGAGTAGTCGAAGCTTGGAATAGTCTTCCTGGATGCTGTTATGTCGGACTCCTTTGGAGGTTTTTAAGCGAAAGTTAGATCGATATAATGGTGCGAGCTACAACACTAACTGAAAGCTGCAAGTGTGACGTCATAAAAATAAGGCACTTATGATACTACTAGCTATATTTGAGTAACATCTCTTTATGTTTGTTATTTTCGTTCGAGGGCTTGCATTCTCCCATTATTCCCATGCTGTGGCCTCGAGGTCTTCGCTGCTTAACTTATTTGCACACCTTTGGTGACACCGTGAGTGTTCGCATCAGCTGGACCTGGCGACCGTCGGCCATGGGTGTATGAACGTTCTCCCTTGGTTCGAACCGCAATGGACCGAGGATGATCTGGACATATATTTCCGCCTTTGAAATCCCTCAACGGACTCTGCAATCAGCAAGGGAGAATCTGGCTGATTCATGTGACCTCCGAAATGCCCCCCGTTGGACCCTCCCCAAGGGCGACAGTTTTTTTCTCCTAAATATCACCGGGAGTTTTTTTTCACTGTCTGCTCTTTTTCAACTATGTTCCACTATGTTGGCCTCGCCAACATATCGAGATACTATCTTTTTTTGATACCACAACTCGCATGTACAAATAGGGAATTCAAAGGTGACTCACCTACATCTCCCTCAAATATACTGATACTGATACTGAATTGATAGAGCACGCTGTCAAAGCCCTTGTGGGAATCGATTCAAAGTACATCTAAGTTGAAACCATTTTCCATAGCCCTGGTCCTGATCTCAAGAAAAGTTCGCCGATTCTGAGAAGCAAGAACACTCTCACCGAAAACCATGCTGAAAATTCTGAAAGATATCATTTGCGTCACATGTTTTTAGTATCGCACGTTTTACAAGGACTGCCATTGTTTTGCAAGAAAAGCAAGTCAAGCTTATAAGCTTCAAGCTGCTCGCTGTCACGGCTAAATCCCGGATACAAGGAGACTATGCTTGCTGTTTTCTGAAGCGAAGGCAAGCTTTCCGGATCTAAATATTTGCTCGCAAAGGGATGAAAGCTGCATTGACATCTCTACCGATAGTTCTTTAGTAATCAGCCCGGGAATGCCATCCGGTCCAGGAGCCATCTATGGATTAATTTGACAGAGCACCCGTCTTACCTCTTCAATGGAAAAGGCAGCGGTTTTAATGACGACAGTATCTATGCTCATTTCAAATTCTGGATTTTCTTGAAGGATTCAACCGTAAGTACCAATAAAAAACTATATAGTATTTGTAGTTACTGGGGTACTTCAGTTAACATGTTTTCGAGACTATCCGTTGGACCTGCACATTCATCCATGTGCTACCTTCTACAGCCGATGTACCCACAACAGCCGATGTACCCACAACTCTGGATTTTCTTGAAGGATTCAACCGTAAGTACCAAAACTATATAGTATTTGTAGTTACTGGGGTCCTTCAGTTAACACGTTTTCGAGACTATCCGTTGGACCTGCACATTCATCCATGTGCTACCTTCTACAGCCGATGTACCCACAACAGCCGATGCACCCACAACTCTGGATTTTCTTGAAGGATTCAACCGTAAGTACCAATAAAAAACTATATAGTATTTGTAGTTACTGGGGTCCTTCAGTTAACACGTTTTCAAGACTATCCGTTGGACCTGCACATTCATCCATGTGCTACCTTCTACAGCCGATGTACCCACAACAGCCGATGAACCCACAACTCTGGATTTTCTTGAAGGATTCAACCGTAAGTGCCAATAAAAAACTATATAGTATTTGTAGTAACTGGGGTCCTTCAGTTAACACGTTTTCGAGACTATCCGTTGGACCTGCACATTCATCCATGTGCTACCTTCTACAGCCGATGTACCCAAAAATTATTTTAAGGTCATATAATGACTTCTGTTGTCAGTTGGCGTTCAAAGGCAGTTCTAGCAATCCGTATTTGCTTATGACATTCATTGTGTTGCTCCTTGTATTCGGCAAACTATATGAGATCTTAAAAATGCGTACACTTTTCCCACTATCTTTGTTTCTTCTTTATGCTTCGGTTTATCATTGGATGGACGCATAGAGGTCAAAAACAGGGTCTCTATAACCCTCTGAAGATACTGCCAGTATTCGTCGCAATAATTCTTTGTAACTAACCAGGTTTCCTCCGAAACTGCACGTATCACTGCGTACGAATCATATTCCCAAATGTTTATGCTCCTTGTAAGTTGCGATTGTGGAAATAGGAGAGAACAGACACTTTCCTACCCCCTTTCCCTTCTTGAGACAGTTAGAACAATCAATTGCTTGCCCGCCGAGAAAAATCAATTGAAACCGACGCAATTCCATTAAACATTCACAAGTACGGGGCCCCACAAGTCATGGAAATATCGCCCAGCTGTTTCAGGATATGTCGCTGCAAAGGCTAATCCACAAAGACTTCAAGGAAGCCAGCATCAAGTGCATTTACCAAGGCAAGGGGACCGGTAACTTGGTGATGAGCACAATGATGTCCCTCTCCTCAATATTTCAGAAAACACTGCCGGAGGCTTGAGCACATACTTTTTGAGGAGTATTTATAAAGGAACATATAAGATACAAGTTCAAAATTAGAAACCTTTTGAAACCTAATAACATCCTTCCTTTGAGCATACAGCTGAAGAAACCGTGATTAGTTTCCAAATGCCTACAAGAAATAACTGTGATTATGCTCGTGACTTCCGGTGGGGCCTCGAAACTCAGCTAACTAGGGCGATGGTTGTAGAGGACATCCTCTCAAACTACGTGGGCAAGACTGGTTTTGCTTCTCCGACAGAGTGATTAAGGCCTGGAATGCTCTGCCTGCAGACACCATCGTGTCCCCATCCGTTAAAACTTTAAAGCGGAAGTTTGACCAGTACGGCCATATATACCACCGCGACATCAGAAACTAACATATTTCCTCCTGCCATCCACATCCACAAAGTAACATGGTATGGGACATACTACTGCCCATTTTAGCAATATTATTTTATAGTTGTTTCGTCAGGTGCCCTGTAGAGTGACGTGGAGATAAACCTGTGTCCAACGTTCATTATGTGTCGGCGTTTTTTAATTTGAACTGAACTTTTGTGGTGCCTTCGAATTCCGCCGAAGTCACCGGGGTTTTTCACAAACGGGCCCAATAAATTAGTTAAACCGGCCAACCCCCTTATTAATTAAGAATACTTTTGCTTATTCGTTCTATAAGATTTATTTGAATTTTAAGGGCATTGCAATATATAGACAGAGGGCACACTGCTTAAGTAGTCATTTTTTATCGAGTGAGCTTTTTTTCAGGATGCCGAAAGGACGTTTGTTCAAATGTACCCTAATATTGCAATTTGATATCTCTGAAATGTCTTGGAATTATCCACCATGCTAATAAATATTACAATTCCACTTATTAGTTCGACCATCGCATTCGACGATATCCACCGTATGCTCTACAGCAGGCTGGCGAAGGGCAGGTGACTTACGCTGGATTTTAGTGAAAATAGACTTTCGATGCATCTACCTCCCTCTCTGATCCATTCCCCCAACTAGACCTGGGGTCAAGACAAAGTTACGAAGACCGGATTTTCAAACTTTGGTTCACATTGTATGAGAGTGTTTACTGACTGTAGCACATAAAAGGTTTCTTGGTCCTAGCGTCTACAGAAGTTCCTGCAAAATCATCGCAGCAAGTTGTCAATTTAGACAGTCTGTCGAAATAATTAGTTTGGCATTAATTGGAAAAAAACTTGGTAGCAGTTTTTTACAGTGAAACAGGATAACCGGAGTCAGGAGATAAAAAGGAAAACATAATTTTACTTAAGCACCTGGAATTAACCTTATGGCAACAAGACAAAACCGAATGTATTGCAAAAATTAACACTTACACAGTGCTAAATTGAGGCAGATCAAAAAGCTAAATCAAGGGCATTTTTAAAACCAACAGGTAAAGTTCTTTTAGGGACTGGCGAATAATGGAAACTTTATAAACATTTGCACTCTCCGAGACACAAACTATGCAATTTTTCTATCTTAACGATTTTCATGCTCCAAACGATATGGAATGGCGCAAGTCAAAAAATCGTCAAAGGAATCCTGAACAAAGACGTTTTTTGGACTAAATGGCGGCTGAGGAGCCCTAGGTCTTCATCTTCAACAATTTACAAAGAGGCATTCGAATAATTCAAATAACGAATTCGTTTTTTTTTTGTTTTAACCATTCGGACGGGTAAACAAATTAACATCTGATTCATTCGTCGAGAAAAATTGCAGCTCTTTATCACATTTTTAAGGAAAGGACTGTTTGGGTTTTTAATCCACCGAGTAACTTTCCCCCGTCTGTTTGCTCCCCGCTAGTGTGTCATCACCAATATCCGTTCAACAGGGACGAACATCCAACCTCCATTGTTTGACGTGCAAATTGATAGCACAAACTGCAAGCACAGTGTGGTTTCGTGGTTCGTCGAAAATAAGCCATCAATGGCATCATATGATCCTCCACGTCTAAAATGCGGCTCAGAAGGTCCCGCCAATGAGCCTTGATTGCTGCAACTGAGTAAGGTGCGTGATATTTTGCATGGGGGACTAATAAATAATAGATAAAAGGGGACGCCGATAACGGTATGAGTGGTTGCAGATCGCCAGGGGATCAATAAAGCATGACGGCACGCTTAGTGACGCAGTCTACTGCTGAAAGCCCTCTGCGAATTCGGCTCATCTCTGACTACGCCCTCGTCTTTGCTTCAGCCACGTGGATGTGCATTTGTTGGGGGTGGAATGAGGACTGGGTGTGAGCAAGCCATCAGATGCCGAGATAGCTGCTTATGCAGTTGAGTTTAGAGGTGTGGTCGAGAGTTGCGAGTTATACGTGCTCCCGCCCAAAAGGCCAGACAGTGGGGCGGGTGGAACGCTGATACGGCTCTCTGAAATTTGAAAAGAACTTGCCTGGATAGTTGGTTTTCAAAATGCTGGTTAAGCCATAAATCAAGCTATTGGCACATTCGGGAATACCTCATGAGCTAGAATTTCTCTCTTTCCAAAAAAGAGTTTGGCTAAAATTAGACTCTGGAGCTACTTGGTCGTATTATCGAGAGTTACATAGAAAGTGTCAGCAGGGAATGCGGGATTGGAGAAATCGTTTGTATTTTCTACGTCCATACGATTTACTAACTCGAAGGGATTCAACTGGGCCCAGTAGTGCTTTAACCGGCTTTCCAGCGGTCCACCAACTAGTCACGAATAAGACAGATCTTCCACAAAAAGACAATTGATTCCGAAATGGTTCCAACTTCGTATGGAGAAGGATGTTTTTAAAATTCACCAGCAAATCAGCGATTTCCAGGAAATGAAATTTGGCTTATAGACGGGCAAGCGAATGGTAATTTTCAGACTATTTTGTTTCGAGAACGGGGCTGACCATAATGCACACACTGGTTCTGCTGGTGGCCAAAAGAAAGACTTCTTTAACAATTTAGTTATAATTCATCCCGTGGATTTAACGGCAATAGAGATGTCGGTGTCTTGAGGTACGCCAGTTTACTGTGTTTACGGAGAAATGGCTAAAAAAAAAAATGTGTGACAAGAAGACGTTTATGACAAGTTCTAGTTCCGGCATTTTGAGCTTATTAAGTATCAATAATGATTCATAGGATACCTGTGGATATGCATTCATATCGTAAACATTGGACACAATCGCATTCTTCGTTTTATGCCCAGTCGGGAGTAGGAAGTAGCCTCAGGTAGTGCAGTTATCAAAACCTGACTTCAAAGATTTATAAATTTTTGATGACTCATCAATCAAATGGACAGCGATATCGATCAACTTCACGTTCAGAATGCTGCGAATGCCTCAAACGGCCAGCAATTCGTTATCTACGTTGGTACTACGGAAATCGACCGACCAACCTGGCCAGAGCACCGGGAGCAAAATGCGAAACTTGGCGGCCGAGCCGAAGTAGGTCCCGAGGGTCTAGGTGAACAACTGTACCACCACAGATAAAAACGCCAACGTCACTGGAGACTACCCTGAGACGCACATCTGTGAGGGTTACAAACTAGAGTGAATTCAAGGATACGCTGCCCGCGGTGCAACGATGAATGTCTTCGTGCTAAATGAGGCAACCTACGACTCGCGACACACCAGGACAGCGTCTAAATGGAATCTAACTCTTGTAAGAGAAATCGCAAACCTTAGAGAGTTCAGCCAATTATCTTGTATGAAGTAGCCATTAACGGGTTGCTCTCCACGGTCACCAATGTCCGCACCGGTCTCGCTTGTCCACGTTGGAAACGCTTCTAAATGTAGATATTTATTGCTGAATTAAAAGCGTTTTACATTTTTTCCTGTTTCATGGGCATACGATACACTTTCGCCCGCACGCATGTCCAGTTTTATTAGGGTTTTCCCGCTATTCGTACACAATGGGCTTGGAAAAAGAAAGAGGCGAAATTTGCGCAACTTCACTACAAGGTGGGCCACCATAGGCTAACTTCGATAGGGGGTGCACTTCACATGCTTTCAAATTTTAAAAAACAGAAAAATATTTAACAAAAACGAAAAAGCGTATATTTGTTTAAAACAAAAAAATAAAAAATAAATGGAGTAACCAAAATTTTATTTGTATTTTGTTTTAGCATAGTTGTAAAAATATCTTCCGTCAGCATCACACGATTCCTTGAATCTGTTCAGAAAACTGTGACAGAAGGCAGGACACACACCGAGCTGCATCAATTTCAATAAGAGCTGCTTTAACAGCAACATTAGCTGCTATTGAGTTAAATTGTTTGCCACTGAGCACAATCTCGGTAAAAAACAGTAGACAAAAAAATAAAAGAGGAAACGTGAAAAATAGTAAACCAAGCGTAAGCCTCAAAATCACAAAAATCACACAAAATCACGAAAAAGCAACGGCTAGCGCTTTAGACAGCTGTGCTCTTTTGGATAAATCTGCCTATTTTAACTTGAGTGCTGAGGTCAAACCCTACGAGTTTTAAGCATTTTCTTACTCTGCGTGTAACATAGTGGCCTTCTTAGTTTGATGCAGGCAATGGTGCCAGTTCCATCGAGACTCCAAAAGATATAACAAAAACCTTCTTGTCTACCTGTACACGTAAAGTACATGAATTTCACAACGGTTTGCCGTGAGAAGCGACTGGCATCAATAGTTTAAAAACTTTATACATCCGTGTTAGTGGTAGAATGTACTTTAAGTGTATTAAAGAAAATGAAAAATCGTGAACTAACACATGGGTTGCACCAGCTTTTGTGGAATTTGGTTAAGCCTCACACCCGTGCAGAGGCCAATGCCAGGAAGCGGAGACTACTCGTTGGAAGAAGAATTTATCGATTGAAATCACTGATTCAGTTCAAACCTCGTCATCAGCGACAGCAAGAAGTAAAAGTAACGGACGTTATGCAATTACACCTGCTAAAAATATCCAGTATCGTATGTATCTCAGATATTACTACGTGGTGCAGTAGTGGTTTGATGGCCTGCGTTCTAATAGTTGATGGCTATCTTTCCAGGTCCAACTTATCCCACTCCCAGTCAAGTTTTTAGTGCTGAATGATGTTGGGGAGATCGATGAGCATGCTGGTGAACAACAAGCGTGAGCAGTTTGATGCAAGTAACACCCGCATTTTGTAGTATTCACCTCTCACGGGGGCTTAGCCTCGCTCAATTTAAGGGCGTGGTCGGATACCATCATGCGAACCGCGGCCTGAGAACGGGCCTCATTCCTTCTCGATTATCGCATGACGAAAGCTCAATAAATAATCCTAGACTAATTCTACGGTTTTCCCTAAGACGTTCTTCTCCAGTTTATCCTATTACCTAACAGCAATTCACCTTCGCCGGTTCGACCGTTCCAGAGGACATTTTCCCCCGTTGACCACACGGCAAGGTAGGTGCGGGATGCTGACATGCACATAAATTAGTTTTAGGGATAAAGTATTTGCTCAGCATCCACTGCCCCCATCCATGCTGACCTTTCTGCGGCTGTCGGCAAGATCCAGTCGAGATGACCGGAGACAGGATCGGTAAAAACGCTGAACAAGACTAAGGGTCCCCCTACACGTGCAACGCACGACTGATTCCGCACACGATGGGCAAAGGTTCAACAGAAAATTCAAACGGGGTGGCTTGGACCTCAACTGGGTGGAAAATGCAGTAGAGGTCACTTCGGGACCGAGTTATCCCATCAGTCGGCAAGCCAAGATTGGATCAGGTTGATCACGCATTTATCCCAGGTGGCTCTTTACAACAGCAAGGTACGCCAGCATATGAGATGGAAACTGTGTCAGCTTTTGTGACTATCAGACACCACAGGTAGTTCGAAATGAGGTTTAAGTTGCCGTATTGATAAAACAACAGGGTATCGAAACATGTAATGCTCCTTGTAGTGATTAAATGCCGCACCACGAGAAAATGGTTGGACATCTTCTCTATAAATATTTTGGAACCTGGGAACACGAAGGCCTTCTTACCCGTCAAGCAGTATGAAAATTGATAAGTTGACATTTTCAACCGAACTGTCAAATAATCTTAACTGCTAATCTACAGCAATTACATGCTACTATAAAACAGGATGCCTGAAATGATCTTCTGAAAACAGTTCGTATCAGATACTAGTCATGATGGAAATAAACGAAACTAATTCATCGGTAAAGAGACTTTTGTGATATCGGTTTTTGACCTTCCCTGAAAAGTGTTTATATTCTCTTCCATTTCCACGTAAAAGAATTTTATTTGTAAATATTAAACCAAAATGAAGTGTAGTAGACAGAAGAAGGATTGTCGGATTTCCTTCCGGGTATTTATTGAATTTTGATTAAATAGCATGATGGTATACCTACATCAGCGACAGTGCAAGCATATTTCAGTGAGCCATTTACACTTATCTGAATATTCATGACTAGCATAACTTTATTTCTCCACAATTTTGATGTACGAAAATCAGGCAGTATTTAGCCACTCTTTCTGTGCTTTCGGTGCTTTTTTCCACGGTGGACGCAAATTCAACTTCACTGCATTTCTTATTCGCTGCTGAAATGCTAGATTAATTTTACTGCTACATGCTACCTTTGGCGCTTTCACTGGTTATGATAAATGCAGAGGCGAGCTCAAAATGTTTGCACTCGGTTATTAACTTGGACCACACCCGTGGTATGACCCTTGGCGTCCAAAGGGTCTAATAGGCGTTGCCGCGCTTTCTTTGGGCTTGGTATGAGCCGATTTACAGCATACTGGTACAGTCATTAAGTGCCCTTTTCAAAACACAATGCAGTGAGAAGAGCGCCGGAAGATATGAAGGCTCTGGAGAGTCGAATTAAAAACTCAAAGGTGGCAGTTCGAGCGTTGATTTCGACGAAATCCACCGTATGCTCCACACCAGGTGGTGCAGGGACGGTGACTTGCGCGTGAATTAGTTTTAAGTGATAGTAGCCTTGCGCTGCAGCTACCGCACTCTCTCCTCCTCCCCCACCTGAGCCCGGTGTCAAGACAGAGTCAAGAAGACCGGAGATGGGAGAGGGCGCAGGTGGCTGGCGCGGCCGGAGCCGCCCCTGGGCGTGCCACCACACCTGGCTCGGATCCCACGGAGTGAGAGTGCCATAAAGGCCACATTAAGAAGGAGCCATTGCAACCTGACTCTCAGTCCGCCAGTCAGCCACTCCACACAAAACACACATTGGGTTGACCACGCGACCCGAGAATTATCCCGTCAGTTGGCAACCTTCCAAGCCACGGCTTTTAGCGCACCGTGATAGTTTCAAGCACCTCAGATTGCTTATAGTGAGGAAAATACGCTAGGCTCTCGACTCACTCTCTCCCACTCCCAATAATCAGACCACTGTCCGAGCCGGTCAGTTGTCTGATGCGGAAGCGCGCAGCTGCTGGTGACCTCGTCTACGTGTACTACGTACACGACCTGGTCCCCCAAACACAAGCACCAGGATTTCACACAACAGGGGTTGAACGGCTTACATCTCACATGTGTGAGATAGCCAGAGGTCACGTTAAGAAGGAGCCATCGCAGCCTGACTCTCAGACCACCAGTCAGCCACTCCACACAACACACATTGGACTAACTGCAGAATTGTACAGGTGTCCGTTCTCTGCGTAAGAACGATCGATGTACGCGCAGAATTTCTGCCAACGAAGTCTTTTAATGTCTAACAGCATTGTCTGTATGTCAGCATAAATCGGATATCTTTGCAAGATTGGACGGTAACAAGACCTATATCTGGAGTCTACGAAGCGTAATTTTTTTCAAGCAATAGAAGCAATCATTTTTCAGCGTGTGTGCAGTCTATGCTGCTCTGAGGCTGTCTGAAAATAGTCTAAGCTCCACGATCACAATTCAGTCTTATGTCTTTTTAGGCCGCCTGATGAGGGCTTGCTGATGAGTACATGGTCGGATATCTTCATAGAAAACTTAACTCAAGCTTCTCCTTACCTCTTGATGCTGAATTATCTCTACCAACTTCGTTAGTTTTAGATACATAGTCTACCGACGTTTATCACTTCAACGCTATGGCTCATAATTATACAAATTATGCGTCTTGTGGTATTCTAGTTAATATCTGCTAAAAATTCGTCTATAATATTCCCTCTATACTTGTCATTAGTCTTTTCCATTTAGCCTCGACTATTTTGTTATTCTTCGCCATTATAGAACGGTGGTTATGGGTCTTTTCCTAATACAATGGTTGCATTCTTCTAAACGTCGCATCTCTGCTTAGGAACGACCGTATTCAGTAAAATTACTCAGGTAAATCCATTTGATAAGGGAACGCTGGATTTGCTAACCGAATAGACACTGCCTTCGCGGTTGTAAGCAACCTTTTTCGCAGGCCTTTAGAGCAGTCTACTGGTACAAGGTAGATAATCTGAAAAGTTTATCGGAAATTGACTTTCTGGTTCGTAGCGATTAGGTATATGAGAGATGAACTCAAAATCGATCGCTTTTCCCCTTACCTAGTGAGGTAGTGAGGTCGTTGTATCCCTCTCCACAGCAGCAGGTGAATGAATTAATACACAGGTGTGACCTGTAAATAAATAAATAAATAAAAGTAAGAAATAATCAATACACATGTTTGACCTGTAAGGACAGTCAGTCTTTTCCCTCCACCATAGGAGGGGAGAGTTTGCCGCGCGGAAAGCACTCGTGATAGCTATTCTCAGAAGTCTTCTTACAAATTCGCTTTCTGCGTCTCCTAGAAAGGGTGGTCTCCGAAATGCCTTTTATCTGCAGTTGCAAAGGCAGGCTTTGCGGCATGCTCCCTAATATTCCAGACGATGAATACCTTTGGATAGCCGTGTTCGCGGAGTGTGTTCTACAGCTGCTGAAGCATCCTTTCAAGAGTTTCAGGAGAGCGGATACGTCGTACTGTGGCCGCCAATCCCTGGACTAAATTTCCTTTTATATTTAGTGGAACAGAACTACGAAAAATAATGCACTGTCCTGTGTAGGTTTCCTTTCGGAAGACCTTGTGGTGGATAGAATTTAACTTGATGATTTGACTGTCAATGCGAAGGGGTCATTCACTGTCACACGAGATCAGTGCGACCGTGATTTGAGCTGAATTTCTCTAAGTGGACTAGACTCTCTCGATATATCTAACTCGCTCTCTTTTCCCACACGCGTCACTTCCGATGACGAGACCAAGTTAAGATGACCGGAGATGAGTGTTTGCACAGTGGCTTATCACCCATTATAGTGTCATTGAATAATCCCGTACCAAATTTCATTTCGAGGGGACTCACGGAAGTGAGAATGACTTTACGACTATGTTGAGCTAGAGCCTTAACGAGCTGACCCCCAGTCCTGGGTAGGACTAATTTATTTCATCAGTTGGCACTCGTTTAGGCGATGAATACCACTGTTTCATGTTAATTTCGATGTGCATTTGGTAGTTTATGTAAGGATCCATACATTAAACCAATGCTCAATCGATATCGCTCTCTTTCGTACCGCTCCATACACTAGTGCCTTGTTCATGCCAAGCGGACTGGAGATTAAATCGAAAGCAGCTACTGACTTAACGCGGTCGTCGTCTAACCTCTACTATAAAGAAAGCCGAGACTTAAAAATCAAACCTGAAGTTACGAAGGAGCCATTGCAATTTAACCCGCTCTCTAAAAGGCAATTAATTTAATCTGTCGGCTGGGAACCCCAGGAGTCCAAGATTGTAGCATGCCAAATGAAGTATTTGAAAATAGTATCGTTTTTCGTAAGGACTGGTTCTTCAGGGGCGCGATGGTTTGTTTGGCAAAGAGCCTTCACCTACCATTTGTGATGCGCGCGTACACAAGCGAGTTTAACTGCTCTTCCATCGCTGCCCTAGAGTTAATGCACGAGGTATCGGTGATCTCGGGGTGAATAAGTATGATCGAATAGGCCCATGTGGTCACTTAAATTGCAGTTTTAGCGTAGGCAAGTAAATTCTGAATAACCGGTGACGATTGGAGGCACCCAAATTTACTTTGGAGTTTTTTTGTCTGGAACCTTTTTGTAAAAGAAATGCTCTTCATTGTCCTTTTTATTAAAAAAAACAAAGTTTATTTTTCCCGAACGAAGATCGGCCTGCCCCAAACATGGCGTTTAAATCAGTTTAGGCAAATATTAATTTCATTTTCTACAATTTTACGATCTTAATATATTGCTATACATTTGGCAAAATTTGCACCCCACACATGAATGACGAACTAAAAACAGCAGGAAACTGACCTAGCATTCAAAACGAGGTTTCTCTAAGGGTACTGAGGCGGCTGAAACACATAGAGGATAGGGTCTCAACTAGAGTATACCTCAGTGTGTGTCCCCTAAACGGGCCGAAGGGAAGATGCACTAGATCACCACAGAAGCGAGATAAAGGCACGTTGGGCTTTATTCGGGTTACGCTTCCGTAACAAATACCTAACCGTGGTGGCACGCGTAAGAGCAGGCTCACGCGGCACCAGCCGCTCTTGCCATTAATAGCACTCACATTCCGTGGGATCTATCTGCGGAACGGTCTTGACACCGGGTAGAGGCGGGTAAGGGAATAGGGAGAGAGTACGGTAACTGCAGCGCAAGTCTACCATGCTTTACAGCTAATCCACTTGCAAGTTACCGTCCCTGCACCACCATGCTGTGGAGCATACGACGGACATCGTCAGAATCGACTGTCGGATTGTCGCCGGATTGACTAATTCATATGCAAGTCACCGTCCATGCACCGTCCATGCTGTGGAGCACACGTTGGACACCGTCGGACTATAACGGTCGAATCGTTGTATACTTCAGTGCATTAGGCTATCCGTGTGGTTGTAGGTAGGCTTGAATTAAAACCTGAAGTTAATTTTGGAAGTAAACAAAATGAAATACTAATACCGTAGATGCCGAAGTAGGACATACAGAGGGAAAATTTCGTTTAGACTTCAATAGATGCTCGGAAATACGTTTAAATATTTAAAGCAAACTAATTCAATCTTCCAGTGGCAGTACCTGCAAGCAGCATGCATGGTAGGCTAATACATCGTAAACTAAAACAGTACCAAAATTTGACCTCCCTTAACTGATGCCTTCCTGATAAAAGTTTAAACAAAATGTGACACAAAAATGGAGCCTAGGAATTTGCAAAAAAGCTGATTAACCACATCTTCCCTCTGTTTTCAGTCGACTCTCCACAATCTTAGAAAATAAATCATTTTTTTGTCTGTCGGACAATGTTGCGTGGTCATTCAACTGATCACGAGGCTTTTCCTATATTACGTACCAATAGTCCATGTAGTAATACCACGTAATCAGACTGCTAAAAACGCTTTAGTTTTCATAAACACTTTCAAAATGCTCTGTAAAACACCGTGATTCCAGACATATTCAAAAATATAGGACTAGGTTGCCTTCAATTGCTACTTTAGAACTCTTTAGCTCTCTTATTGCCTGACCACTTGAGGTAGTTGACTAGATAATGGTCTTGCTTATCAAATATTCTTATCTTTTACCCAAATTGTTAAAATACCCCATCAATTTAGTAAGCATGTAGTTATCTGTTAAAAGTGACCATCTGCGTCACTTTCAAGACCTGACAAGCTCCTTACATTTTGCATAGGAATGATAACAAGCCTTAAATAAATTTACAAGTTAGATGACCAGGCATGTCCACAAGGGGCATAACCGAACAGAAGATGGTCACTTCTTAGACTACATTTGATTCTGTGATGAAGCGGCGTTCACCGAAAAAGTTACGGAACATGCTTGTTCCATTGTGCCCTGGGGCGCAATATAGAACCCTCACAGGCTGTCGCATAGCGACTACTAACATATGCAACTAATGGAGTACCGTTAAAGATAAGGGAGACTGAAATGGCCATTTCCGGCTTACTATCAGTAATCAGCCAGTCATACTCCAGCCTAGGTGTGGATCAGCTCGGATTTGAATCCGCAAACTTTAATAATTGAGTCGAACACTCTACCACTGCCTGCGAGGGCTCTACATTGAGTTCGAAAACACAATGAGACAAGCATGTTCCGTAACCTGATCGGTGAATGCCAATTCATCATTGATATTCCCGATCACAACCGACAGAATAACGAGCCCATGGCTCATTAGTAGAGCGTTCGACTCGATTATCAAAGGTCACGGGTTTGACTCACAGGTGATCCAAACTTGGGATTGGGCATGGCTGGCTGATGACGGTTAACAAACCAAGAATGGCCGTTTCGGTCTCCCCTGTGTTTTTGTCGGTACTCCCTTAGTTGCATGGATAATTATCCACAGTTGAATATGAAGTAATTTTGATTTACAAGGAAGCTGTTGATTCATGGGCATCTGCACACCATATGAGAAGTAGAATGCAAGCCATGCACCTAAAATCTTGGCTGAGTGTCAGTTTGAATTGTTAGCCATTTTTTGCTGTCGAAAGTTAGCACATTGTGTCTTCTGTTCCAACTACTAATTTCTTTATAACTTCCTCCTTTTTATGCTAAAGAATAACTGACAGAAAACTCTATAAAATTTCTATGAAGTTCACTATTCACGGCTCCCGATAATGCTTGTGTCGGGGTTCTGGGGACCTTCTGGACGAACGTCGAAATTATAATTGCTGTCACTGTCTTGTATACTTATACACAGCCTTTATGTGATTTTGCTATAGGATCATTGACACATGGAACACGTGCAGTCTGCTAGCATGATCATAAAATTTATCCCACGCCTCTGCCACTGCATACTTAGTTGGAGAAGGATTAATATGGCTGCAACGAAGGCGCACCAGAGTCCAGCCTATTATTTCCGAGAGAAAATTAAAAGTAAGGCTAGGCACATGTAGCCGAATCAGAAAACTGTTCTCACAGTTGGATTGCATATTTTAGGAATGGGAACTCATAAATCTGTGCCCAAACAAAATAAGAAAACCTCTCTCGTAGGAACAGTTTATGAAAGCTCTAGATGACGAGATAGATCGCATTAGCAACTGGTTCCTTTTAAATACTCAAAGTGTCTGCTCAGGTGCGTTAGTGCTGTACAAAAACACTGGCCGTACATCGAAACTTTATCGGCATCATCAATAAGAAAGAGTTATAAGGACTTTAAAAATCGGTTTCTTTGCAGCACAAGTGCTACCTTCTTCACGCACCTCCGAGGGAGGCATATCGATCAAGTAGAAGTGACGCTAGTGCGTCTGAACATTCTCTCCTTCGCTTCATTTTGAACCGTTCCGAAATACTGATTCCAATTTAGACTATTTTCTAGTGTTAAGTGAAGATCAAATAGACACAACGTCAGCTACATAAAAAGAATTCATTTCAAAGGAAATATTTTTTATCAAAACGTCAATATGAATGGGGTTTTTTCAGATAAAATGGCGGTAAAGAATCTATAAGTCAGCGTAAATAGTACTGTATTTAAAATAACATTCCGGCTTTAGTCAGGACTTGGCTTAGTTGTCGTAGGCACTGCCAGATGCGCAGTTCGTGCTGACAGATTTCTGTGACGCCGTATCCTTTTCAGTCAGTTCTTCCTCTTTGTCTTCTTGATGTTCAGTTCTCCGACCGACAGCAACTGAATGCGTGAAGGCAGCCGCAAAAATATGGCCAAGACCAATTGATCCAGAACGACATCGATCCCTGCGCACATGAAACGTGGATAAACATTCATCATTTTCGTAAGGTTTATGAGCATGCTTTTGATTTTGCGTCCAGCAGGGTGACCAGATAAAGAGATGATTTGATAGGAGCAAAATTGTGTGTTCTATGAATTTTCAGAGAAACGGAACAGTGAAGTTTCAGTGTTTGACCTGCAGCGATAATATCGAGTTTCAATAAAAGCTCTGACTCATCCTTTAAGCGAAGCCTTATGTAGTAAATGGCGGAATTTCAGTAGTTTCTATAATGCCTCATCAGTCTCGCAATCTACATACAGTGGATTGGGAAATATAACGATGCATTTAAGATGTGCATTTTTATTAGCTTATATTTCCAACGATGGGATGGATAGATATGCATTATTAACCTTGGGGGTTTTTGACTCGTAAATAATTCCCGAGCACCTAAAATGGGTCCAAGTAAATGCACGTAGAGATGGCTCAGGGTGGCAATTTAGGAAGGAAGACGGGATCTCGGAAAAACCCAATGACTAGCTGATACCTTAAACAGCGACGGTTTAAAGTCTGTGGTTATGGTCCGTAGTGAACACAAAAACAAAAGAAATTTTAAACGATTTTTCGAGTTCGTCAGCCTGATTCTCATTGAAGTTTGCTGACCTTACATGCCATTTTTAAACCTCTCCAACTTTACCCTTCATACGTTACAACTCAGTGACAGACGCGGCTTCTTTCATCGTCAGCAGGTTATTTTATTCGTTTCTATGCCATTTTATTTCATCCTCCCCATGTTACATGCATTTCCTTTGCTACCTATTTGCTATGCAACCTTTGACGAGCCCTTTAGTTCTCCTAGTTATTTTGTGTGTGAACTTCCTATATCCCTTTAATAGATCCAAAATTAAAAGTATTATTTTGCTCTATCGTTTTACATGTGAATTGGGCATACACCACCCTTCAATCCGAAAATAACATACTCTGTAGTCATCTAAATCTTTGTTTGTGACAGCTTGATCGGGATCTGATTGGCCCCTCCCCCTTTTAAAAGTCTTCCATATGAAGGATATAATTATTTGTCTTCCAAGGCGCTCACCTTAACACCCACTTTTACGTATATTCACGTGGTACCTTTTTGTTAATTTTCCATCTGCATACGCATTTCAGCTTTTTAATTATTTTTTTATGTTGACGCTAGTCAATTAAGTATTATTTAATAATTATATCCATGGCTTGGTGCGATGTAAGATGTGTTGTCCTCACCTTCTGGATAGGGCGCGGGGCATATGGGCATTAAAAATAAATAAACATACCAGGATTAAGTTGGTGTCACTACGGAAGAAAACACCGATGTGCCTAGCACTATCTACACCATTTTATTTCGACTATGCACTACTACCACTACTACTACTACTACTACTACTACTACTACTACTACTACTACTACTACTACTACTACTACTACTACTACTACTACTACTACTACTACTACTACTACTACTACTACTACTACTACTACTACTACTTCTACTACTAATACTACTATACTACTACTACTATACTACTACTACTACTACTACTACTACTACTACTACTATACTACTACTACTATACTACTACTATACTACTATACTACTACTACTATACTACTATACTATACTACTATACTATACTACTATACTATACTATACTACTATACTAATACTATACTACTACTATACTACTACTACTATACTACTACTACTATACTACTACTACTATACTACTACTACTATACTACTACTACTACTACTACTGAAAACGAATTTACTTTCTCTGCATACCCATTTAGGCAATACAAGATTCCTAATATCGATTCATCATTCATTGCTCGTGTTGTTAGCCCGCTACTGGACCGTCAGCACGACCGGGGGGGGGGTTAAACATATTTGACATCTTGACTGAGAAATTCAGACTAACTTTCGTCTTTCCAATGCCTCTAAAATTCCAGTTATCCTGTTTGCTTTAGCTTTTCTGAGGGATGTAGTTTACATTTTTCCCCCAATCGGCCGGTAACTTACTTTTGTTTATCCCCACAGGACGTCGCTTATAAGATCAGCATTCATGCTAAGGAAATACGAATAATTTTAGCAAAAATGACAAAGTCGATAAATACTTTAATTTGTAAAGCAGAGAGCCGAGGAAAGCAGTATATGGACGCCAAAGCCCCTCGGCGATAGGCCGCAGCCGGGTAGTTTCTTACTGTGACACCCTCAAGCTTGTTGATTCTTGGCGTACCGATGAATTGGCCATTTGGCCCGCTGCCGCTGGACCTGGTGGTCACTCACAGCCTTCCTTTGTGGTTAATAAGTTTACCCATACAAAATCACAGCACATGGTATACAGGCGGCAGATTATTACTTTAGGTAATTGACTGCAGGCCGGAGGTTCATGACTCAAGCAGCTGAAGGCTCACGCGCCTAGCAAGAATTTCGGCCTCTGCAAACTTGGGGGAGTTGCCGGGTATTGCCGAATAAATGGCATCATTCCTTTTCATTGCTGCTGTATTTTCAGTCATTCGCGATCGGAGAAATCTTTCATTTTCACTCGACGAAGGTATTGTAATTCGGATGAATAAGGATATCTTCGAGCGGTACTTAGGGTGAATGGTTTTGCACCCAAATTCGTCAGTAGATGCATGCGCAAATGCGATGGAAACCAAATTAAACTTACCGCAAATTGTGGCGAATGCTTCCCTACGTAAAGAACGCCTCGGAAGCCGTCAGTCGCCTTCTCACACTACTCGGTGATGGAGTTCGACACAGACCCGAGACCAAAATCAGGTATCAGATCATGAAATCGAAAGACTCACTGCCATGGTAGAACACGTCTGAAGTAGTTGACTTGATACGTTGCAGTTACGGACAAAGCATCGACGTCGTATTAACTGGGAACTTAATCTGAATGACCGACCATGCAGGAGCAGTAAAGTGGTTTGACGCTAGCTCTCATATCATGGCTCATTTGATGGGATCGGCAACACATCTCAGTTTGCTAAGATCGATAATCCCACCAGAAGTGACAACCACGCCAGCATCGAGCAGGTGCATTCAGGCTTCTCCGGCCCGCAGTCAATTGCCAAATGTAACGACCTCCCGCCTCCATATTATGTGCTGCTCTTTTGCCTAAGCAAATTAATTGACTAAACGATAGTTCGCCCGTCGTACTCCGATGATGTCCATCGTATACTACACAGCAGTGTGGTACAGGGCCGGCGACCTACGCTGGATTATATTGAGGGTAGGTTTTCGCTGCTTCTACCTCGTACTCTCTGTTCCACTCTCCCACCTGGGCTCGGTGTCAAAACAGAGCTAAGTAGACCGGAGATGGGAGATGCACCACATAGCGAGGGTGCAGGGGACCACCAGTTCTAGTGACAGCGAACCAACTGGCCCAGTGACCGTCACTCCAATCATCAAGAACGATAATAAAATCACGGCTATTATGAACTCGGGAGCGGATTAGTGAGCCGTCATCGCATCAAATGTGACCCAAACGATGCACGCAGGTACTGCTTATTAGCATAGCCTCGTTGTCGCATGGAAACTGCGTCCCGTAAATACTACGCTCATTTTACCTCCAGTACCATCTTCTGTGACTCTCTCTCTCTATATCTCTTATGCTGAATTCGAATGGGAATCCGAAACGTAAGACTAGCGAATTTCAGGGTCCAGCCATCGCTTCTGTTATTTCTTGTTTTAAGCAAAGGACAATATAAACACATTCATCTAACCGAATGGATTCCAGTTACTACAGTAAAGGGAACAAAATAACTTACATGATCCACTCCACAGCAAAGAGCAGGGATACCTCATCGGTGCGAACACCCAGCGAAGAGAGAATGGTTATGATAATGATGATGCTTGAACTGGGAACGTTTGGGATAGCGAGCGTTGCAAATCCAGTCAATAGGCTACCAAATGGTTAAAATTACAGAAATTTATAATCAGCTTACCAGTTTAGAGGTCAATAATTTAATGCATTAATTTTACAGTTGAAGTTGTACGTAGATGGACGTTGCTGTCAAATGCGCTTAGTCGATGTTGGTTTTTGAAATGCAACCCAGAGGGCAGGGTTTATGGTCAATTGCTCAAAAATTATTAAGACTGTTGCAAAGCTTAATTTTATCGCAGAGTAGAAAAGTGAAAGCTGGAAGTGAGGGACTACATAGAATGCGAGTAAAATGCTACAGTAGTGTTTCGGACTTATTCTACCCTCCTTCAGCCAATCATAACCCAGATCACCAACTGCGACCAGAAAAAAAAACTTGCGTTTGTTCACAAGACAGATGTTCCACAGATGGGGTCTTACATGTAGAT
Source organism: Schistocephalus solidus (assembly GCA_017591395.1). NCBI lineage: Eukaryota > Metazoa > Platyhelminthes > Cestoda > Diphyllobothriidea > Diphyllobothriidae > Schistocephalus > Schistocephalus solidus. Next base: position 42,928 of record WEDG01001795.1, read on the forward strand.
TGCAAGCCCTTCATCGAACCAAAGTTTATCAGTGCCTTGCTACCTTCCATTCTTTGTTCATGCATTTATTCAATTAGGAATGGTCACACAACGGTCTGTTGGCTTATCGAAGCAAACAAGTTCCACGGAGGCAAATGGCATGAAGAGGCAATTAACTACCAAACCTATTACGGCTTGTTTTTTGGTCGCCTATGTTTGAACCTTGCCATGGTACTCGTTTCCTTCGGAAAGCCACTAGATCGCTGCAAGATAACTCCTGGTAAACAAAAGCGTGTTTCTGACGAGCTCTCTAGTGGGATGAAGGGCTCGGTGAAAAACAGTCGAAATGAGTCATATTTACATAGGTAGAAAACCTTAAAATGACTCCACTATGGGCTGCTCATCTCGATGAAAGACAACTTGCGGAAAATTTGCCCTATGAAATGACACCTCAGCTGATTCAATTTGTGTCCACTTTGCAGTTTACGATACAAAGTCGTAATAAACTGTCTACTTAACGTCAAGACATCCGTAGAAAATGTATGAGCAAGGGAAAACACTAAGATAGTATTGCGCAGCCCTATGAGGATTTTTCTTTTCGCCATTTCAAAAAATGTTTGTAGCAGGTTTGCCGGACCATATGCTTACTTTGGTCAACCAAAATGCCTTGTTATTAGGAAGCTTGTAATCGCTAGCCCCGTGATTAAAAAAAAATAAGAAGAGTTCACGAAAGTCAAGAGGCTTTTGTATTAACAGCATTTGGGATAAACATGTCATCCTTTTTTTGCATCAACTGCGACCTATTACTCTTTTTGAAATGTATTTCCATGAAAATATTTCAGAAATTCTCCTAAGTGCATGAGTTACGATTTGGAGAACCTTGCTGTCGACGAAGTTTCTAAAAAGGTTTGCATCATGCACTTTAAAATATACGGAAAAAATGAAGGCTGGAAGTACTTACGCGATGATCACATAGGTTCCGACAGATATGTTGAACCCAGTGAGTTGGGCGATAAATACACAGGCTACGGCTTGAAATGCACCAGAACCGTCACCCTTTAATGCAGCCGAGAAGGGAATCACAAACCGCGTAATTTTCTTCTGCAATCCGTATTTATCACAAGTTTCAATCATATCCGGGATGCAAATAAGCCTGTAGGGAGTAAATAGACGAGGCAAATTGATGACTTGGTTTAGGAAAACTGAGCAATTATCACAGGTATTCATGTTCTAAAATGACATCTAAAGTAAAAGGCATTTGGTAATAAATCAAAAAAAATATAGCAAAATATTCTGTCTAATAAACTGTGAACATTTCATTAAAATTGAAATGTGTTTTTGGCAGATTTACGCAACTCATTTGACCCACGTTTTTAAAACCTCGGCGGCCGCGATGGCCTTCTAACCCACTACAACACAAGCAATGTTTAAGCACAGCCAGGGATCTACTCATTAGATTTACGACTCAAGTAAATTAATGGGCCCCTGTCGGGGTCTCGTAGCTCAGGTGCGTTGGCTGTACTCAAGCCTTATTCTTGCTACCTTGCATTCGAATCTCACCGAGGCTGCCGAAGTATGCAGGATTGGGCAAAAAGATTTTTTTGCTAAAATTGAAAAAAGGAGAAAATTTCATTTGGAGGACTTACGGAGCCGTCGTAATAAATGCAAGGAACCACACCTTGAATGACTTGAAAAGGAGTAAAAATGGATTTCGGAAGGAAGCGATCGCATAGATAGCCATCTGAATTATCATGTGGATGGCCAAAGCAGCCAGCACGGTTAACATGAAAAATAGAAGTTTTTGGAAGGTTCCACCCACATCATCAAGACCGACGACCGCTCCAGCGATCATAAAACAGACACCGACTGGGGTTGCTCTATAGAGAAAAGAAGAGACAAGTTAGATGGGCAACCAGCATATGGATGGAACAGGTCACTCGAGTGGAATACTATTCGCAGTGATTCAGAAGTCCTAGGTGCCGCCGTATGTGAGGCTGAAATAAAATATTGACCAGCACGCATTCATAATAGCATATACATAGGCAAGGCACCTGTTTTCTACTTACTAAATGTCGTTTATTTGCGGTTCTAGTCAAAGACTGTCAACCTAATAGAGTCCTTGTGTCTTGCAATAAATTTCTAATTAAGCAATGAGACCGGAGAACCGCACAGTGCGATTGGGTCAGAAAATATGGTTTTGCTGGAAATTGAAAGGGTTTTTCCACTGTCACTTGAGATATTTTCGGCCGATTTATTAAGATAAAGGGTATAAGACCTAACAAAATAGGACCTAATTGTACTTCTGCATATCTTTATGCACACAATGCCAATATGAAGTGATCAGTGAAGTTTCACTTTAACACTCAAATGCCTAGATGAAGAGATGTTCTAAAGTTGTCATGCGATGAGATCAGCAGTTACATAATAATGGGAACCAAATTTTTAAAAAAATAAATTCGTGTGCTGTTTGACCTGAACAGGCATGCAGGGGACGGTTCTGGTGCCTCCACGTTGGGTACATTTTACTGCCCCTTCATAGGCTGATTCTATGCGAAAATTCGTTAAGCGAAGGTAGTTCATTAATTTCGCCCAGGTCCTTATTCTTTGAGTCTTTCTGATGTGCCAGAATGTTTACTTTAAAAAATCAAAATGTCCCGAAATGTTAGTGTGGCCATCGCTATGAACGGATGTCTAACAAGGCGACAAATATATAACTGTTACGCATGCCTTAGCAAGTCCCCAAAGCAGTACTGTTTAATCAGCAACTTGCTTAAGAAGTGTACCTCATGTCATATCACCTTTCCAGATTTATTTTTTTTAGTTTCATACAGATAGTTTCTAATTTTTCAGATTCTGCGTTTAAAATTCTTTTTGTGAGTCTATATCAGATGGTATATGTATGGGATATCCCAAAAAGTACAATACGTCTTCTTTTTAATCCTTCGTTGGTATCACTTAAGAAAGATTTGGAACTATAAGGTTTTGATTGCTTAGACTTCATTTGTTTTCGTGGTCATGGTCGCCAATAAACGTTGGAGCAGAGTTGCAAAATGTCCTCTTGAGTGGCGGTTTTTCAGTCCACTGACTGCAGTTTACTGCTAGTTTGGGAAGCTTAATGGCTGCCACCATCCCAGCACATAGCAAAATTTACGTTATCCATGATAAAGGTTTGAAAAAGCATCAGTTCTTAACAAACCACATAGCAACATGCCTGCTACAACCTGCTATCACTAATGAAGAGAGCAAACTGGAGGAGCAGGCATTTGCGCAAAGGCGGGGAGAGAGTCCATCGGGGCAGCTGCACTGGAACTCAGTCTCGACAAAATGTCGAGTTGGTGGATGCTTCGGAGGCTGATATTGCTCAACCCTTCCCTATTTCACGTTTTTCTAATGCTCCAAGCAGAAGAATCTGATGCCTGTGTTGAACTGGGTGAATCACTCCTCCACTATGACCAAAACGACCCTCAGATCTTTGAAAACTGAAAGTTCAGCGAAGAGTCTGATTTGCGTCCCTCTGCTCGGATATCCGACACAGCGGTCGCATTGGGGGAAAATAAAACAAAATTGTGATTCTGAAGCATGATTGAGTCTCTCCAAAGCTGGTGGTCTGGTGTGTTGATTATAATATTTTTATTCCGCGATCCATATGTTAACACGATCGCTGTTGTAGAGAAGAATTACCTGCAGGAGATTTATACTTTGAAACTGTAGGTGAGAAGTAAGCTTGCTAAATGTCTGTTTTTTTTAGCAGGACTAAGTTTCTTCTAATTTGTGAAAGTTATCGAGGGATTCCCTGAATATCAGGTTTCCTGACCGACAAATCAGTCAATGGGGTTCCCTCGAATAGGCTGTGCACTCCACTGGCCTCCCACAGCGTCAATTTTCTTTTTGAGGCATATCATTAGCAAAGTTAAGGGCACCAAGCGCCGTGCACTTCCAGAGCTTTAGAAAAGAATCTGTTCGCCCTGAAACGAAGCCTGAAAGGAAATGGTTCGAAAGACCGGGAAGGTGTGCATCCGAGGGTGGCTCAATGTTGTTGAAAAAGGAGGCACTCATGTGATGTTATACGAACAGTCTAGCAAGTAAAACTGCATTGAATTCTTTTTTGATGATAGACTATGAATTATCAAAGTTTCTGGTTGTAATTTTTAGGAATTTATTGAAAACGAGCAGTGACTCCTGGGACACCCTACAACTGTAAACGAAACAGATTCAGCCACTGACGTCGTAGACTTAGTCTAGTCAGAACCTAAACTATTCCCTGCTTCTAGGCAAGGACAAAATTTGTTAGAAACGACTTGGTGCACATTGATACGAATTGATCCAATAAGGTCCAGTGTTGGATAAGCCGTAAAGCTGAAGTAGATGCCTACGTGTACTTTAATCGATTTCCTCGTTAGACTAATAAACACTGGTAATTTAATTAACTTACTGTTGTCCATTTTCCATTATTCCATCAAGGTATAACGGCAAACTAATGACAGTAGCACATTAACGACAAAGACAAGAAATACTGCAATGGCAATTTCTGACTTACTGATCATCATCAGGCAGCCACACTCGCACGTGACTTTTACTATACACTCGCATGCGGAAATAGTGAACTTTTACACTAAACTAGGATAATGTCTACCTAGCCAGGCAACCTGAAAGTGTTTTGATTATTGTGCAATTTCTGATCCTAGCTTACGATACTAACTATACCAGGAATTTAACTCTAGGCCTCACTTCTTGTCTATATTACGCTTTGATGTAGATGAATTTACCGCTAAAAGATAAAGTATAATAATTGTATATTATATCAATTTACCGGCATTCTCAGTATGTTAACCGTAAGCGTATCACTCATGATCCGTTTAGAAGCTTGCCACACGTTAAATAAAAAACAGTGAACTTACTGCAAGAACCATCTCATTATGGTGAGAACCACGTCACTGACAGATTGGAAGAAGGCCACGAAGACCCGTCCGGTTTCACCAGCTTTCGCGGCCGCGATGCCGAAGACAATTGAGGTAAAAATTAAACCTTGGGGGAAAGAATGAAAAAAAGAGTTGCCTTTAGTCATTCGGGGTTACGTTGTTATAAAGTGTCGGAAATAAGATATGAAAAAATTCATTGATAAAAAAGGTTCCGAAATTTTCTTAAATTAGTTTAAGCTGCTTGTCTATACTTTTGCATGTTACGATGTCATGCCAGGCCAAAGTTGTCTTTTAGTAATAAGGATGCCCAGACGTGCAGCAGGTAGCGCGCACGCCTGGGCACCTATACTCACGAAGAGGTAAGCAAATATTGACTGAGTACAAGAGCAGAAGTCAGAGGTAGAAGGATAACGGGATCGGTTTGCATATGGCGAGAGACGTTTCAGTAAGTTGGATGGTATGTTAGCCGGTAGAACAGTCAAAGACCATCAGAGTGGGATTGAAATTCCACCAAGCGGTAAAGGTATTCTCGGAGTGCAAGCGGGCTTAACATACTTCTATGGACCTTGACATGCTGAGTCTGTTCGAATAAAGACTTCTCTCTGACACACTTAAGCCGGGGATTTGCACTATGGCATACAGTGTAATGTGGAACTCAGTGACCCCTTCTTTCTCGTGTGGTTACATTTCAGCAGCACCAATTTGTTTTTTTATAGTTATTCTAAAGTGACCACATTTTTCGAAGACCAGATGTATCTCATGTAAAGTAAATTGCAAATATACGTAGCTAACTATTGAAAACGAAGTTTATTGGCGATAATGTCGTACCTATTGTTCACGTGATGTCCTGGAAAAACTTATATTTGGTGAAGGACTGCCACTTGAAGCATATCCCTCTATGAAGGCAATTGAACATTGCAATTTTGGAAGTTGTCAGTTGTTTTCATAGCTCAGTTTTATTCAACACGCCTTCGAAGATACCATAGTGCAAAGTTAACCAAATAGCAGCTTATTCAGAAATTATAGTAATCGAAACAAAATCAAGTAATTTGAAATTTTATGTTGCCCCTTCAAATCTCAGGTACAAATAAACATTCATGTTTATATAAATAATTGCAAATACTTTAGCAATCATCTCTGCTTCGGCAGTTTTATTATATTTCCGTTCTTCAATATAACTAAGCAGGTATGGTTGTGCTAGCTTAGTTTAAACAAATTGTCTTGTAGCAGAAAAAACTTTTAGATCAAATAAAACCTCGAAAAATTGGAATTGCATGACACTCTATTGTTTGGTTAGATTTATAAGCCTTTTGGAATTTTTCTGCGAGTGAAAAAGCCAAAACCTAGAAGTTTTAAATTAACTTAGAATAAAAAGTTATCAAAACATTTTTTGATTTCAATCCGCATATCACAATCCAAATTGATGTGTTTTCAGGCGGTAATTAAACTTATTTTTTAATATATTAGCACGCCCACTTAATAGACCAAAATCAACGACTGCGGAAAAGAGGAGTTATTAATCACACTTCCAAAACAGAACAAAAACGCTTTATTTTAGTAAATTTAATAACTTTTAACGCAGAATCGAATTTGTCTCAAAGCTTGCATTGAAAGGTACTCAGATTAGTCACCAAAGCGAACCATAAAATAGGTAGAACTTACCAATCATATCAGTTGCAAAGAGGTTTCCAATAAGTCGTACTGTTTCGTTTCGATGAGAATTAGTGTAATTACGAGTAGTTTTGGTCTAGATAATAAAAAAGTTGAGACAGTTGTCATTTTGCGTGGAGAGTCAAACTATTTCGACCGTCGGTTTTGACGATGTCCACTGTATGCACCACAGCAAGGGGCGTAGAGACGTTGACTTGCGCTGGATTATAGTGAGAATAGACTTGCGCTGCATCAACCTCACTTATTGTTTCACTTCCAACCTGGACACCATATCCAAAGCGAACATAATTTCCATCTTATGAGGAAAGGTTAATTCAATACGCGATAATAACGCGTGTCGCATTTCGTGGTCACGAGCATGCGTTTTAAGTAAGGAGTCAAATAAACTTCTGCACCATTTCCAGTGGATTAAGCATCGCAAGCGTAACCATAATGGAAGAGTATTCATCGATTAAGTTACGAGATAGGCGCGTCCCGTTAGACTTTAAGACTAAATTCAACAGTCTCTTGCGTTAGAAAGAAGGAGTTTCGTTCTCCCTTCCCTTCGCTTTCGGCTAATTTTCCGTTATACTGCTTGCAGTTTCCTATTTGTGTTCCATATGCAGAATTTGTACTCCCTATCCAGTTTTGCGAGTCAATTATGCTGCCATAAAACAATTTTGCCCTCTTGATGGATTCTAATATGGACGATTGTGAGATATAAATCTCCTGAGCCCATTTAGAACGGGGTCATTTACTTAAAAGGGATAATCTTTCAGCGAACATTTTAGAATCAGCTTAAGAGATAGTGGAGTGATTCGAAGAATAAACAACATTTTTTCTTACCTGGAAGATGGCGATGCCAACAATGTTGTCTGGAAAAATGTTTCTAAAAATATTTACATTTTTTTCAGCATAGTTCACACAAAATGAAACCAACATTTGAAAGACGCCTAGTAAAAAAAACTAAGCTTTAAGTAACATATGCTGCTGAAACTGCATTTTCAAAGTCTTGTGAACTTCCAAGTGATAGTAGAAATGAAAAAAATACGAGCACACGAACGCCATAGTTGATCCTTCCTAGGATCTCAGACTCACAGAAACAGATCGGCAAAAACGTCTGAGGTAGTTACGGGTGCTTCAAGGTTATCCAAGTCCACGGCGGGTGGCGGTGTGTTATCAGCCGCGGTTGATAAGCCTAAAGCAGTAAGCGATGTCAGGTAAATGAGCAAAGGTTTTACTCGCCAGAAAAAGAACGAGATGTCTTATGCAAATATAATAAACGACCCTCTTGATATGATACTGAGCAAGATACTTTAATTCCGAGCAGTTGAGTTTTACCGATTTTCCTACAAAGCAGACTGCTTCCCTGATGAAGATGGTAATAGGGACTTATGAAATCTAATGAAAGGTCAATCAAAAAGTTGCGTTGGGTTTTAGTTTTGAAAATATTAACTACGTAGGGTTATAAGATTAATTATGCAGCATTAATTTTCAATGCCGTAATCAATTAAAATTTAGTTTATGTCTCCTTTGAATATTATATTCAAACAAATCCCATCTTGTCGTTTTCAAACAGTTTCCAATTTCTGGATTTTTAAATCTTGAAATGCCCATTCATGAAGTACCTTATTTGCCAATTTGTGAACGCTGCTTATAAAGTATGCAACATATTTCACGTCATCACCTAATTTTATAAGCTCATATGATGTCTTCCTAAAAGCGTCGAAAAATATGTGATTTTCCTTAGACGGAATGCATAAAATATATAGCGTTGGAACCATGAATGCAAGTGTAATGGTGGCTCAGTTTACATTTATTCAGTGACTAGAAAAGAGAAAGGTATTATTTTTAAGATTTAAATTGGAATATGAAGAAATGTGCTTATAAATGAGTACAAAAAGAATATTTATATTTTAATGGACAACAGTTGCTTTTTAGTGCATCGGAAACCAAAGAAATGTCGTAAAACTTACGGATTCATTTGTTAAAGTGTTTAGTGTTTGCAAACGCTCGGAAAAATATCGTTTAAAAGCGGACAACCTGACATGAATGAACTATATTGAATTGCACTTAACGATAACCATACTTATGTAATCTTTTCGCACGGAGAACCAATATCATAATTTTGGTAGGCATTTCATGAGCTAACCAGTCTATTCTATGTTGGGCTGCTAACCACATAAACAGAAATATTTTCCCATGGGGAAATTAAAAGACGGAGTTTTTTCCAAATAATGGCTTAGTATGAACTATCATCGAATATATTTTTTGACCCATTTATGCCTTCCTAGAGGACATATGGTGTAGGTTGATAAAATTATTTCCAATATAGCTTCCCTAGTTAATTGCAATTAAACTACCTAATGGGCTAAGAAAACGCACACAAGATCTCAATAAACCAGTTTCCTTTTTATTAAATCTGACAACACCCGAGCATTTTATGTGAAAAATCAACTGCACATTGCTAAAGTGAACTGCCTCAACAACTAATCCTACTATTTACCCCATGAATCATAATATAAAAGCTGCGTTAATTAGATGAAATGAATAGTTTATATACATGAACCCGACCACCAGTGGTTAAAGTTTGTAATGCTATGCTAGGCACAGCACATTGATTATGTTTATAACATAAATTGAGTGTGGACCTCGACGATAGATGTTTAATTCGATGAGAAATCCCATAAAAATTTCTGCGATGCCTATAAAGTAGCCAGACTGTTTTTTTTCAGTCGTTAAAAACGAAGCCCTGAGTGACCCATCAATCTTGCTTTTGTTTTCAAGGAGTTTATCCTGAAAAGACTCGAGGAGCGATAGTGGCGATAACCAGTCACACCTCAATTCCACGTTCCGATGCATTCTTAATTTGTGCAAGTTCATCGTTTACTTGCAAATTTCAAACTACATCCACATTAACTACCGGGATCCCTCGCTTTTGAATCAGATGGCGAATAGGTGTATGACGTTAAAAAGCAGTGGCGTTAGCCAATCTCTATTGATCTGTCTCGGTGATGTTTAATTGCCAGTTGATTAGATTTAAGGAAAATATTCCAAACCAGAATACTTTGTATTTGCCAGGATTTTCATGAAATTATTCAATTTAAGTACTTCCAATGAAACGGTATATTAAAAAACGCATTATCTAGCTCACACAATATGTTCGCGACGTCTACAAATTTCAAAAGCGAGAGTCAGTTAATTTTTTAACCAAGATAATTTCACGATATTTCCAGTAGAGGTGTCAGTTAAAAGTCTGCGCATACATTTTGCCTATTTTGTGGCGACATGTAGCTTTAATAATTCCACTCATCAGTGGATGTACGAACGTCATCTTCACCCTTGCCAATATCACATTTGCTAAAAGTACTTTTTAGTGTCGTCGGAAAGTTTCCGATGGAAAGGTGTTCTGCATAACAGGACATTCAAGACACTATACAGCAGGATATAAATTAGCTGAGTCAAAAACGCGGCTTCATCAAAAAACTGACGTGCCTTTCGCACTTGCCATTAGTTTAAGTTACGAGTACAATTTTTAAGCTGGGTAATCAACTGCCCTGCCTCAAAGTACACCAATTAAACCGAGTATCATCAGAAAATTTAAAAATTCTGGAGGGCACACAGATTATCCTGCATACTTTAGGCCGAATAATGGAGAGATATGAAGTACCTAACCAAGATTTTGCCAAGATTCAGCGGCATGTTTTATATTTACTTCATCTCTGTATAAATAATTGTATTTAATCAAAACTCAGCCCGTTTTGAATAGCTGCGCTGACATCTATTCAGTGAGATAAATCGCAACATTTAGCAAACAGTATCCACAGGGCGACCTAACGCTTTTTAAATTATCAAGTTAGTTCTCAAAATGCAAATAAGCTATCAGTTAGTATCTGTTAACTTGTACATAACACTCCCGGTGTGAATAAAGGGTGTTATTAGAGGTTTAGAATTAATTTTATTAAATGGGATTAACTGTCCATTTGTTCGCCGAAGGAATATCCTTATCATGTTTACATACTTAGGTCAATAAACTGCCTCTGAGGAAAAACTGTGTCTCTTAGACCTTCAGTTTTTAGCTAGTACCTGTGCGTTTAGTATGGTAACTCATTCAGTATCCAATTCGACCCTAAAGCGTTTTTCCGATAAGAACGGTAACATGCGAGGTAACTAAAAGTGTTTAACCTTCTCCAAATGATTGTTATTTTCCGTCCTATACTCAGCTAACGAAAACTTGTAATATTTACAGGGAAATACTATGTGAGGTAGGAACATGGAACATCGACAGCTATTTTACATAGTCCAAGTGAGGAGTGCAGTGCAGTGAGGAAAATAACAGCAGCATAATTGGTTTCTACGGAATGCATTGGCAGTCATCCATGCAGTTAGTACTCTACAAATAACTACGTGGTAATAATTATTGCCATCCTTTTTATGGTCTTTCAAATAAAATTCCATCTCAAAAAAATTGCGCAAAAGCTCATTTTTTACTTAATTGTATGCAAAAGGGTGTTTTTTAAGAAGATTACCTGAAAGAAGAATAATATTTGGTATCAAAACTTCATTGAATCCCTATATTTGATCAAACCTGGCTTAAATTTTCCCTTCTGCTGGCAGATTTTAAAATTAATGTATTTTTTCTTTTCTTTAACATCCTCCTGCCCCTTGAAGTGCCCAGTTCATGGAACGATTTGAACTTCACTGCAAGACTTGTAACTACACCTGTTGATACTAAACGACGGCATACAAATGATAAATTCACTAACTGTCCCGCAATTACAGGGTTCAGCCGAAATTTAAATACGTTCTTTTAAGAAAAAGATAAAATAAAGGCATACCATCATGTCACTGGCAATGTTAAAGGTCATTACCGTAGCACATAACCTAAATTAAGCGGATGTTGAAATTTAACAGGAAAATACACACTGATCAAACATATTTTCTAACGGGAATCACTATAGTCGATCAAAAGGATAATCAGTTCAAAATCACAATGCTTTGAATCACCAGTAAGTTATTCTATGCAAGTTAAAGGCACATTCTCAGTTCATGTTAAGAGTTAGCTTATAACGAATCTTTGATCCCCTAACGGGGAAGAAAAACTATCTGTAGTAATGATTACATTTTAAATTCAAAATTATAGAGTGAATGCAGCCAGCGTGATGGAAAATTTTTTTATTGCAAAATGAAACAGAGATACAGAGGTTCTTTTAAATACCCGAAGGAAGAAACTGGCACTTACCGGGTCTTATAAGGACGGCCGCAATTACACCAATGGCTCCACTGATAATATCCATACCTACTATGAAACCCACAGAGGCAATTCCAACTTTCCCATTTTCTTTTGGATCCATGCCAGCCATGACTTTGCATTAAAAAATCACCAGAAGAGAAACGTGCATTAAAACCAGTATTTTAATGTTTTATTATTGTGTGTGTTATTAATGAAAAATAAATTAAAAAAACGGAATTAAAATAATTCACAAAATTTAATGTTGGTGATCTTAAAAGATGCTGCCCACCCATTTGCCAAATTCAGGTTTATTGTTAAATGCCTTTGAGGAAGTTGAATTAATGAAATTCTCTGACATTCTTTGTCCTAGCGACAAATATGAAGAAGCTTCTTTTTTGACAGCTTTGTGGTTTTTCACAGAGAGGCAGATTATTTACTAAGTGTAGTCCGTTTTCATCTTATTTATTTCTATAAACTAAAAGGCTAATTTATACAAAGTTTACGTTAAGATTGAATTTGAGTCAACATTTCTTCGACCGGTAATTTATTTTTTTCAGGTGAATGACTTCTAAGTAGTTGTAAGGTAAAAGTCTTGAAGGCCAAGAAATAGTCATTTTTTATTACTTTGCATCAAAAATGTCAAAAAGACAGCTAAAATATATACCGGGATCGTTTAGTTATTTTCATGTAAAGGTCTGATGATGAATAATCGAAAGCACACATTGGCTAAACTTGACTTCTGACATTATTTTTATTTTGAATTAAGATGAGTTGTAAGAGAATCGTAACGTCATACGAACTCTGTCTTCCGTGTCAGTAGCTACCGGCTTTGAACATCAGGTAGCATCTTAAAGCGTGCAACATATCTTAATGCTATTTGGCAATAATTCTAACAAAACACACAATTGACATTTATACAAACAATACTTTATGAGAATTGGTGCAAACTGCTCACCACAAATGATGTTAGCCGAAATGACCGGCAAAATAGTGAGTTGCAGAAGTCGAATGTAAATGACTCCAGGCATTTCTGAAATGGCAGAGAGATTTACGAATGCTAAGTCAAAGTTAGCAAATAACATCCAAATTTTATCTTTAATTAGAAAGGACAAATCCTATAAAATTAAGTTTTTTTTTAACTAGGAGCCACAGAGCTGTTTATTGTACTGTTTAAAAGAGCTGATAAAAGCTGGATAAGACATGCAGATAGCATTCGAAAACCATCGAAAAAAACGAAACGTAGTAATACCTGGAATTAAAGTGAGCTGTTTTAGGAATGCTAATGGTAGGAAAATGAATCTAAAATGAAGCATTTATTAAATTCTAGGGGACAGTTTATTAAACGGATGAAATAATCTTAGTTGCGTGCAGAAGGTAACACGACCTACAGAATGTTATGACTGGATTTGAAGGATTTATGAGCAGCAGATGGTTTTGTTTTTTGCCTACTGGATTATTTTGATGGGTTACATGCTTTTTTCTCTGCCATAAGATCATTCAAAAAAAGTTCATTAAGGAAAAGCAGGGCATTCGGGTTAAAACGGAGAGTTCCCTGTAATAAGGTAATATCATATTTTTGTGATTGTCCCCAACCAATGCCATGTACTTAGGCATATTTTCCTAAGACGGAGTATAAATGCGAGCGGGAAGGTTTAAATCAAGTATCATTTGGAAGCAGATATTTGGATTTCATGTTCATGAAAATCATACTAAGTCAGGAAGAAAAACTTGCAATCGTCATGCAAAACAACTTCAAAAGTCTGAGCTATAAAGCGGGGTTATTTTATGTCATAAAAGCAGTATTTCAATTACTTACACCAGTGAGGTAAAAGGTAAAGCAAATAATTACTAAATGGTGTCACCTTCGTCTATAAACAGCAAAGTACTTCGTCTGACGTTGACTGTGAAATAATATGTTATCGGAGGAAGTCATTATCAAGTATATGCTTATTAAATACCACTTGGAGAGCATGCGCGCTGCTTTCGATAACTTCTCTTCAGGCCAGTACAGTTATAGGGAAAGGTTGGAACGATGACATTGATAATGTTTGTCCGTTTGTGTGGATTATCCGAGAGCTGTGCATAGGGAAGCCTGATCAAAAACAGTGACATAGGCGGCAGTGGGTATTTGGTAGAGCCGTTCTAGGGGAAAGGAGAGAACAGAGATGGCGCGGGGAATGCCTGCAGTTAAGCGACCGTTGGCCAAGTTAAGCGCGGAGCTTGTACGAGGTTCTTTTGTGTGCACAAGACCAGCCTCTTCAACCTCATGGCAGTCGCTTCTGCTGATGCTGCTGCTAGTAGACGTTGATCCAGTGGCTTGGGGTAGTTAAGTGGGGCCTTATATATTACACAGAAAGCTTCGCTGGGATTAACACTATGTCTGGTGTCAACAATATGTGCAAGGATGGCGCTGTTTATGCTCTTTACTTCCCCTTTCTCAGCCATGTTTGGAGGCGTTCTTTTATTCTTTTGGATAGGCGCCGACTCATGCGACCAATATAACCTACTCCACAAGAGCAAGTAAAAGAGTAAATGCACATGGAGTTGGTCTGAGCCCGTAACTTATCCTTACCTTCGCCTCGTAAAATAGTTTTGGTTGAGAACACTATCTGAAGTCTCGCTGCTGGGAACAGTTTTGTAACGGCTTGGTTTAGGTGTCTTTTCAGGAGTTCACTAGCCACATATCCTTGAAAGGGCAATTTGAGGAATAGACTATTCTCTTCCATAGTGAGCTTGGCAGGTTTTAACGATCTTGCGATAAGATGCTTTGTAATAAACCAATCAGGGTATCCGTTCTCTTTAAGTAGGTTCTGCATCATTCCAAGTTCCTCCTCGATACTATCTGCCGAGCAAATATTTCTAGCCCTTTGCGCTAAGCAACGGACAAGATTGCGTTTCTGTTGGAGAGGTATGCAACTGCCAAAGTTCGTATGTTGCCCAGAACAAGTTTTCTTTCGATAAACGCTCTTTTGGATGCTGTCGTTAGGTTTTCTGCTTAGAAGGACGTCTAAGAAAGAGAGTGATCCTGCTCTTTCCATCTCCAACGTAAATTTGATTGACGGATGTGTTTGGTTTACAGTGTTTAAGAGTTCATCTACATTTGTTTCTTCTGTGATATTTGCAAAGATGTTGTCAACGTATCGGCCGTAGTGTCTTAGCTTATTAATCTGTTCACTTAGCCGAAATTTCTCTAGCTTGCCCACAAAGACATCGACTAGGAGAGCTCCAATTGGTAAGCCCCTAGCAACGTCGTCTATTTGTCTGTATAGCTGGTTGTCAAAAAGGAACTGCACATTTAAAGTGCATCTTAGTAATAATTCTTTCAGTGCGTTTATCGGTATTCATGTTTCTTGCTCACTGGTCAATAGGAATTTACAGAGGAAATTGACTGTCTCAGTGACAGGGACGTTTGTAAAAAGTGATGAGACATCCAAAGATAGCATCCTCGTGCCATTTAAGTTAAGGTCTTCGACGTCTTCGATAAATTCGAAGGTATCTCGGTTGCTACGTAGGGCTAGCTGACGTTGTACAGGCTATAGTTTCTCTGCTAACCACTTTGCTATTGCACGATCAGGAGAGCTTCGCATGTCTAAAATCGGACGAAGTGACAAGCCTTCCTTGTGGATGTTCGGTAGACCGTACAGTTGAGGGATGTATGCACCTGCTGGTCTGAGACGTTCGAGGTCACAGTCGCTTAGAAAACCACCTGCATGTAATCTTTTTAAGCAGTCAGTCAATTGTGTCTCTACTTCATCGGTACAATTCTTTTCTTTATGTACTTCCCTGAATTTCTTTTGGTGGGATAGTATGGAGAGCATCTTCGTTACATAGTCTGTGACAGACTCTTTCTAACCGAACCGTGGTTAAAAAATAAGTCTTGCGGACCGAAATGCTTTATCGGAGAACCAGATGGTAATATTATTCATAAAACACTAAAAAGGTTCATTAGTTGCTCACTATGGTTATTTGCAGGAAAAATCGTTCGTGTTATCTATGCGCGTAGTTAAGACGAAAACTGACGGAAATTGACTCCCATCCACAAAGGTGATGACTACACCACTTATAATTAACTAAACCGACTAACCAACATTTTTACTCGTCAAAATTCTGGAAAATCATTTAACATCATGGTTTGTTTTCATTGTTGGACATGCATACAGAGAAGAGTCAGAAGGACATTGTTGGAATAACTTCCTATTTGACAAAAACGGCTGATATTTGGTGTTTTAGATTACTGTCAACTTCCGAGATCATTCAGCCTGACGATCAACAATGATGATTTAAATGGTAAGGTGCTCGTCAGTGTTCTGTGAAATTGAAAGTAAAAGAACCTTCGGCAGAAAAATCCATATTCTCTCAAGACTACTTTGCGTTCCACTGCCCAAAAGAAGGTTTCTAATTAATCTTAAGAATGAAGTCTTACTTTTGCCACATCAAACAGTCTCCCCGCATGCGTCTTCCAAAAAGATTTTAATTCCCACCGAAAACAACAAACTCAGATTCATCGAAAATATTTGCACCGGCGTGAGGCAGGAAAAATTTCTTTAATGCGAAATATGTTAGAATTAGTGCTTAATCATTTCCTTGACCAAACTACCCTTAAACCTTACCTGCTTTCCAGTCTGACAAACTTACTATCATATTTCAAGCAGAAGATCAAGTATCCACGTAACGATATTTTGTCCCTTTTAAGGATTTTTTACCATTAAACATGACCTTTTATATCAACTATTACTAAAATGTTATGTAACATAACAATTTTCTCGATTTATACTTCTAATAAAGAACCTACTCTCAGCCGTAAAGTGTACATTTTAAGATAGACCATGTCTCCTTTAGAAAAGTCTTTTCTCTAATTTTCATAAACCATTGAAGACATTGTGAGTAGCTTCGGCATTCTAGAGCCTTTCGGGTACGCTTCGTATAACTTGTTGACTGTTGTCATCTACTCCGAGTGCTATGTTTACTCAAATTCCCACAAAAAAGGAAGTAACGTAAACCCCTAATAAAATACAGAACAGTGGCTCTTCAGCTGTTAAATCACTTCAATCTGAAGCAGTATTTGGCTAATGATCAACCGTTTTTCTATTTTGGTCATATTTTGATTTTTAAGGAATAAAAATTTGAATGATATTACGATGTCTCAAAATACCTTCTAAGAATGGTAGACCGCTTTAAAAACAGTACCACTGAACAGAATCCTACGAATACCATAAATTTCAAATTTCTTTTATCTGTAATATGATGTCGAGAGTAGGAGCCTTCTTGAATTTGTAGCAATCATACAACTTGTTGAGTTGAAACCTTTAAAAAAAACCATGGCTTAAAGTTATTTCAACTTCTATCTGCGTGGTTGCCATCAAAGAAGCACCCAACGTATATTCTATTAATAACCCAAAATTAATCTTAAAACTCTTCGCACAGAATTTTTTGACAAATCAAAAGCATATTCAACTGTCCATTTATGCGGTAAAGTTTAAATACGAACTTACTTATCCATTCTATTGTAACAGCACTGGGCCCAGTTGTGCCCACACCGAAACCGATGCCGAATCCGATACCTACGCCGATAAGCGTCAATATAGTGAACAAGTTATCACGCAGGCCCTTGACGAACTTCTGGCAGCATGTTTTTGGTTTTTGCGATTCCTCCACTGAAATGACCTCGCTAATCTCAGACATAACGCTTCAAAGTTCGTTGTTGGACCACTGAAGCTGGTGATGTGACGTCTTACGTACCTTCAGAGTAGTTACGCGCAGAAAAATTTATACCGACTCTTGCGGCGGCTAGTGTGTTCTCCGCAGCTCTCACACCTTATTGGTTCCTAGTTGGAGAGACAGCATTTGCGTGGACAGACGTACAGCAGTAAGAGCAAATGGAAAGTTGGTAAAGAGATGACGTTAAACCAATGCAAAGGTAGCAATTTATTGCAAGTGATAAAGTTTCGAAGTTTTTCCTTGCTACCGAAATTAAATGTCATCTGAAATATCCCTTAAATACCGTCGTACCCTAGGTTCTGTTTCGAATAAAAACTGATTTGCATTTTCAGGTAAATCCCGACAAAGCGGGAGCTCAAAGCCATACACTGAGGATTATAAAGCATTGACCTAGATTCCACGGTTTGGAACCGGAGACGTTGTTGTATCTGTGTGGGCGGAGTGCAAACGAAAATAAAACGGAGTACAATCCGCACTGATGTTCAAACGTTTAGATTGTTTTCGCATTTATCAGCAAAAAACAAAGATTATCACCTCCACTTCGACCAATGTGTCAGAAAGTTAACATCTTGCGTTGATCCTGTGCAAAGGAATGTTGTCCAACACAAGCCAAGTATGTATGCAGTATGTGACCCTATCCCTGAAAATTGATTACAAAAATTGAGGTGAGGCAGCTACAACGTTATGCATTTTACTTTCTCATCAAAACCGACATTTGAAGTGAACTTTCAAAATGAATGGCCTCTGCCCTTTCAGAAAATCATACACAAATTTTGTGGAAGAAAGGTTCTCTTGCTACAGTAAAAACAGGTATGCCAATTACCAAATCCGCCCGTGAATATGCGATCTCATATAAAATTTTAGGCATGTGATTTTCCAATCAGAAAAATCCCCTTCGATTTGGCAACCGTACATCAAACGATGGGAAAATGGACAAATTAATCTAAGTTCTCATAAAACCGCTTTCGAATGGATTCTCAACTGTAAGCTCTTGAAGGTGAATGGAACTAAAAGCCTATTTTCGAACGTTATTTTACTTTCGCTGCTTTAGTTTCTCAGTTATGTGCGTGGAAAACCATCATGTACTTCTCAAAACTTAAAGGGTACTCAGCTACGTAGGTTATTTGGTTCATCTAACCACGGTGAATAGGGGGAAGCCTCCCAGCGCATAACATCTGCGAACTAATCAAAGCTTCGATTTTGGTAAATAAACTGGGCTTGGCGAGTGTCTTCGAACACCCATGGTGCGGAGGCTCCAGTTCTGCCCCTCTCACGCAGGCGAGATCTGAGCCGCCCTCGTGAAGGTCTGGTTCACACTGTAGGGGCCTATTTGTGATTGGCACCCGCAAATGAACTGTTTGCCAACCACTGCGCTCCGGTCAGTCCCCCCCCCCTTCGTTTTTATGGAGTCCTGGCATGAGAGCTGGGTGCTTGGAGGTGCAGAAAGTAGACACGCTGTGCAAGTTCCCGTCCTGCACGCACTCCGTTGGGCACACAGTGGACGTCTTCGCATGTGACGGTTGATCTGTCAAGCATTTTGGGCTTCAATTCGCATTCCACACCTCAGCCTTACGCGAAAGTTCTAACAATGTTAAGACTTCACCATATACCGGTGGTGTTGTCTTGTATAGCCGCCTAAACAAGCCAAGGGTACGGGAACCGCCCAAAATGTATAAGGCTTTGCCCAAACTTCCAGGGAACTTAGGTCAAATATTCAGGTCAAGGTTAGGGTTAGGTTTATGTTTGGGATAAGGGTCAGAAGTATGTTAAGGTTTAAGGTCTGGGTTCGCGCTAACATTACGATTTAGGTTTGGGGTAGGGTCAAGAGTAAGATTAAGACTACAATTTAGTATTATGTTAGGGTTCGTGCAAGGGTTAAGAGATAGGAATATTTTCCCTTCCTGAACTTTATTGCAATACTACCCTTTTTTAAATAGGCAGGGTGGTTCCCGTTCTCGTGCCCTGTTAAAGCGTCCATAGAAGAAAACCCTGCCACAATACCATGTAGACATCTGGTGCTTGATCAAAAACAGAATCCCGACTTGAGTTTCAGGAAAATAAATTAAAGAGAGAAAGTTTTGGTCTCTTACCTTGGGTTAGTGGGTCATCAACGGATGCATTGCTATCTTAGTTCTGGACATGAAGACATAAACCTGTGAGAGGCATCTAATACACAACAGGTATGCATCTGGCGATGTTCGAATGTCTGTAACAGCGCTTGGATGAGGATGGGCTAGTGGAAAACAGCGAGAAATTTAGCAATAAGCAGTCAGTGACACTCCTGATTGTGACGTACGCGTGAAATTATGTAGATCTGTCCGTTGAGGATATTCCTTCACAAACCCGCGACTATTAGTTAATTACACAGTTAAACAGTTGTGCCTGGACCATCTGCTAACAAAACATTTTCAGCCCGAAATAAGAACAGATTTCCTTAAAGTAAGCAAAAATTAGTGAAAACGGCGTTTTGCTTTTCGGAGTCGTACAGCACTTCTTTGTCTCATAAACTTCATAGTAATTTCCAGCGAATTTTCTAATTGCTATATCGTTTTAATTATCACATGGTTTACATGCACGCTTATTGCGTAAGCTTACAAATAGAGTCTATATTGGACAGAAAGTTAGGGAACTATGTAATTATTTCCTATACTGACACCAGCCATGTGTGTTCCACCGATCTTGTGCGACTGCACGACGCAGCTGGGATAGGTTCGGCTCATCATTGCATCTCCCAAAGTTTCCTGTGTTTTTGGTATATAAACTCCAGTTTATATCCTTCCTTGTTTCATTTTTGAGGAAAGTAATACATTAACACGCATATCTGGGTTTTTAGCAAGTATCTGTGCTGCGAGCATGGTAAAATTTAGGTTGATTATACTACTCACTGTCTGTTGATAGATGACAATATTACTTGGTTATTCCGCAGTAACTGATTATTTTCAGCTCCAATTTTCATATCAGCTTTCCGATTAAACTATAAAGGGCTGATTCGAACGAGTTACTCCCAGTTTGCGCATTAATTTTCTCGGAAATTAAACAAGGTATAGGACTGTGCAATTCCGATGATTCAGTTTTTATGAACTACCATCGCACTTAAAGGAAATAATCTAACCGGAAATAAATCCGTTATCTTCATTTTGCCAAAATCTTTCATTACTAATCGAGGCTGTATACAGCGCAGTTGGGCCCGTTTACAAAACTTTCTGGAAATTGCCTAAATTTGCGCATATTCTTTGAGTTGGGTTACCTATCGCATCTATTGGCTCACACTTCAGGGAGTTGAATACGAACAGACTAACAGCTTGCCAAAAAGCATACATTTGACATAAAATGACAGTTAGTTGTGGCTGTCAAATGGTTTTCTACCAACCTTTGGTAAAGATTTCCTCAAAAATTGCTCAACCTCGATTTACTCGCAACTGAAATAGAGAGTTAAGTTGGCTGAAAGTGAGGGAAACAGTAGATATTGTATTAAATCAGTCCGAATAAACTGGTTAACAGCCTTAGATACTCACGTGGTAAATTTTCAATTGTTGATGCGTGTTAAGTCTGGCGTTTAGGTATTCAGCATTTGAGATGACCATTTATTATATGTTTAGCATTTTTTTGGCTGAAAGTGTAGTGGTTTTCCAAAGCGAAAATGTTTCTGCTGAATATTTCCCTTGAGGCTGCCAGTGTTTTGGTTCTTGGATTGTCGTACCAGTAAAGGTCAACTCCAGGCAGATGGAGGCATTGCGTTTATTAGAATATAAAAGGAATTTAGTCTCTATTCAAACCCTTGGGCTTCGAAAATGACTATGCAGAAAATTACGACAGATAATTCACGGCATTAAGGTATAAAGCTTTGAGGATGACAGAAAAGTCATCGGTCAGGTATTTTAAGGCCGATTCGAAAGCACACGCTTTTAGGAACTGGGTTATAATAAATGTTCAGTGCTTCTCTGTACTCACAGTTTTACGTTACACGTATGCGTTCTGGCTTGGATTGTGCGTAAGCACTAGCACCTTATCGGAGGTTTGTTTTAAGGAAATAAATCGGCTAAAAAGTGGTGAGTTCCGTTCACTAACACAATCTCTTCAGCCACTTATACTTACATATTCTGCTCAAATTCAAAACCAAAAATGATGACACTCTCATAACAAGACGTAGTTCCCGACTATTCAATTAATCCCATTCAGGTATGTTAAGATTATGGGATATAAAGTAAGCTGTAGCGAATAATTGAAAAATATAATTGCAGATAATCCCGGAGAACAGGTAAGTGAAAATGTCGGTGGGCATTTTCGCTTACCTCTAACGTGCACCAGTCCAAGCCGGTCAACCAAATGAGGTAGAGTTTAGGAACCACTAAGTGAAAGAATCAGACATTCTGCTAATGCCTGCAATATACGACTAACCTACGGGTTTTCACACAAAGTGGTGAGCAGATCGGAGCTCACAGGCTATAACCCGCGATCACTGATCAACTGGTGTTTTTCTCTGCAGATCGCCAGTGACCCAGCTCCAGATTTTCACACAAAGCGGTGAAGAGATCGGAGCTCAGACGTGAGAGTGCCATAGGGGATACATTGGGACTGGTGCGCGTGAGCTGTGTTGGTATGGTGGGGCGATACCTAACGAGGGGGTTTAGTTTGTGGCGTTTTATCGCAGATTTTATTTGAGTCATATGTGGCCAAATGGCCCATGTGGTGAGTAAATGCGCATGGGCAGTGTGGAGGGTGTATGTCAAAGCAGCAGCCAGTGGTTCGCCAGTTTTAGTGTGCTAGATTCGCGAGTGACCGCCCAGGCCGATGCGGGCTCTGAAGGCATGATCGCAAAGGGCACATGTGGGTAGCAAATGCACATCACTGTTGGTAGGTGGGGTGCTGATGGTGATAGTGGGGTCAATGGGGGTGTAGGGGGTACTAGTTAGGGGTAGCACTACGCAGATAGCATTTGTTCGATCCATTTGTCTCGTATAGGTGGTGAATGCTCCTGTGGCCATCTCTAACTGGTACCCAGCTCTCACGTGTGGCGCCTCGAAGCTGGTTCTTTCCAGCGGCCACACCCCGGGCAACCGCCACGACCGGCGGGCTAAACCAGGTGAGGGTCTCCGATGTTGTGTGTGTATTCACACCCGGTACGTCTGCTCACTTCCCACTGTTCTTGCCCTCTCCCGTCCTCCCTGCCCTTCCTCCTCTCATTTCACCACCCAACTCCCCTCTTCCCTTCTACTTCTCCACCTTCCCTCCTCTCTCCTCCTCTTCTTATTCTTGCTTCTACCTCTCTCCTCACCCTTCCCTCCTTCCCCACGGTCGAAAATTCCTACGGCGAGGGTGACATGCAGTCACGTAGGCGGTCCAGGCGAATCGGTCGTTCTCTCACTAACCCAAATCGTGACCCATAGTGGAGTTCGGTAGCCGCCTGGGTCTAAGCAGCCCTATTTAGGGATAGAACTGCTTACCCCTCGCGGGGGAGGGGGCTAGAAAAGGTGCCCTAAACAAATGCTGGGTCTCATGACAGCTGCGGCAGACCGTGGCTAGCAGACTGCAATTACATGCGGTCGAAAAACTTTAAACAATATCAACAACAACTCTCCCAATCCCGCCAACCGTACCCTTCGGGGTACCCTCCGGGCAGCTCGGGTGAGTCCGCTCACGCTAGCAGCCTGGAATTTTCGTTCCCTTTCAGATAATCGGGGGAGAAACCGGCCGGAATGGAGGACGGCGCTAGTCGCTCGGGAACTGGCACACTACAAGATTGAAATTGCTGCTCTCATCGAGACCCTATCCTCTGAACAGGGTTAGCTGGAGGAAGTGGCCGACCAAAGGCAGAGCGACGTGACGCTGGTGTTGTCTTTGCCATTCTGAACGGCATCGTGGGACGTCTGCCCTGTCTACCGCAGGGTATCAATGATTGCCTTATGAGCCTCCGCCTGCCTCTTCGGGAAGACAAGTTCGTCACCATCCTCAGTGCCTACGCTCCCCCAATGACGAGCTCTGATACGGCGAAGGACAAATTCTACGAGGATCTACATTCCCTCTTGGCGACTGTGCCGAAGGCGGATAAGGTGACTTAAACGGCCGCGTCGGCACAGACCGTGCCTCGTGGAGAGGTGTGCTGGGTCCTCATGGTCTCGTTGGCTTCAATGACAACGTTCTTCCTCCCCTACGAACCTGCGCTGAACACCGCCTTATTCTGACCAAAACCTTCTTCCACGTCCCAAAGCGGTAAACAGTGACCTAGGTACATTCTCGATCGAAATACTGGCACCTCTTGGACTATATTCTCGTCCGAAGGCAAGATAAACAGGACGTGCTGGGGACAAAGGCGATCCCCGATGCCGAGAGATGGACGGATCACCGCCTTGTCATCTCCACGATGAGACCTTGTCTGCAATCCTGCAGGTGATCCCAAGGTAAGCGACCACAAGGTAAGTTGACTACTGTTTTTTTGAATGTGCCTGCTCACCATCTACATTTCAGCAACAAAATGGCCAACCGTCTAGCCAACCATCTAGCCAACCTTCCAGTCGCCGACGCGGACATCTCCGTGGAGAAACGCTGGTGTCAGTTGAGAGACACCATCCAATCTACTGCCCTGGATGTCCTCGGCCGCGCACGTCGTCAGCATCAAAACTGGTTCGATGACAACGACGAAGCTATCAACGCTTCGCTCGTCGAGAAGAACCAGTTACACAAAGCCTACATCGATCTCCGTACCACTGCAAACAAGACAGCCTTCTACCGAAGTCGCAGCCTTATACAGCAACGCCTGCGGGAGATGCAGGATGCCTAGATGATGCGCAAAGCCGAGGAAATCCAAGGGTACGCGGACCGAAACGAACGGAAGAACTTCTTCGCCGCCATTAAGGCTGTCTATGGACCTCCCGTCAATGACGCCGTCCCTCTTCTCAGTGCTGACGGCAGGACGCTGCTCACTGAGAAAGACGCAATTCCTGATGCGATGGGCAGAGCACTTTCAAAGCGTTCTCAACCAGCCCTCCACCATCTCAGACGCCGCTATCGATCGCCTGCCTGAAGTGGAAATCAACGCCAACCTTGATCTCCCGTCCTCTCTCCAAGAAACCATCAGAGCAGTGCAGCAACTCTTCAGCGGGAAAGCACCTCGCTCGGATACGATCCCTGCTGAGATTTACAAGCATGGTGAACCCAAGCTAATGAATCGACACAGTGCTCTTCCAGGAGATGTGGCACCAAGAACAAGTACCTCAGGATTTCAAAGACGCCACAATTGCCCACCTCTACAAGAAGAAAGGGAACCGCCAACTCTGCGACAACCACCGAGGAATTTCGCTACTGAACATTACTGGAAAGATCTTAGCCCGCGTTCTCCTCAACCGCTTGAACGCTCACCTGGAGCAAGGACTGCTCCCGGAAAGCCAATGCGGCTTTCGACGACACAGAGGAACAATCGACATGATCTTCGCTGCTCGCCAGCTAAAGAGAAGTGCCAAGAGATGCGGACTCACCTCTACATTACCTTTGTGGATCTGACGAAAGCCTTTGACACGGTGAATCGCGATGGGCTGTGAAAAAATCATGCAGAAATTCGGCTGTCCTGAACGGTTCACGCATATAGTATGTCAGCTTCACGACGGGATGATGGCGCGCGTTGCTGACAACGGGACAGTATCTGAAGCATTCGAAGTGACCAACGGAGTGAAGCAGGGCTGCGTCCATGCGCCTACCCTCTTCAGCCTCATGTTTTCTGCCATGTTAATGGATGCCTACCGTGACGAACGCCCCGGGATCCGCATCGCCTACCGGATGGACGGCCGACTCCTCAACCAACGATGGATGCACTTCAGCTCGCGAGTGTCCACAGCCACCATCCATGAACTTCTATTCGGTGACGACTGCGCACTCAATACAACGACAAAGAGGAAATGCAAAGGAGCATTGACCTCTTCGATGCCGCCTGTGACAACTTCGGACTTCGCATCAGCACTGAGAAAACGGTTGTGATGCATCAACCGTTGCCCAACACTCTCTAAACCGCAGCTCACATCAATTTCAATGGTGCCCAACTTAAATCTGTGGATACCTTCATGTAGCTAGGCAGCAATCTGTCACGCAGCACCAAAGTTGACGATGAGATTGTCCAGCGGATCGCTAAAGCCAGCCAAGCCTTTGGACGCATGCAAAATGTGGTCTGAAATCGACATGGTCTCCACTTCAGCACCAAACTCAAGATGTACAAAGCTGTCATATTGCCGATGCTGCTGTATGGAGCGGAGACGTGGACGATCTACCAAAAGCAGGAGCGGAAGCTCAAACACTTCAACCTCAGCTGTCTCCACAGAATACTTAAGCTGAGTTGGCAAGACAGGATACCGGACACGGAAGTGCTAGAAAGAACAGGCATTCTCAGCATTTACGCTCAGTTGAAACAACTGCAACTGCACTGGAGTGGTCACCTTGTGCGGATGGACGACGAAAGGCTACCCAAAAGACTCTTCTATGGAGATGTAGCCATGGCTTGGAGGAGAACAGTGAAGACAGGGGCAGCAATCTACGAAGCCAACAGGATCGCCGCTGCCAAGACCAAAAGAGCGGCAAGAAAGTCACCAGCGCCCCGGATCAACATCGCCAATGCCCAGGCCCTTCCAACATGCCCGCGCTGTCACCGCACCTTCCGCGCGCGAATCGGCCTAGTCGGACATCTTCGGACGCAATGCATCAACAATCCGACAATTCAAAATTATACGTCAACTTCTGCCAATCCTCCTTCGGACTCCCCCGCCCTCACCCCTGGCATCAATTCCATTAGTCCCACCATCATCGAGACCACATCACAGCACGTGTTACCTGCACCACCACCGCCACCACCACTAGTAACATCAGCGATTGGGACTCTTTTCTAAACTGTCCTCATTGCGACCGCACATTCACCTCACGCATCGGCCTGATCGGTCACTTGCAAATCCATCGTACAGAGACTGGTTAACCAGTGCCTGGAGCACCAACACACAGCAGAGTTCGTCGCCTCCACTGTCCTTACTGTTCTCACGCATTCACTCATCGCATGGGCCTATTCGGTCACATGCGCATACATGACAGCGGAATTCACCGCAATGCCGACAACACCGATACCCCATACACACCCTCCGCTCCAGCCATTCTTACCGCCACCTCCAACCCCACTACCATGAATGACATCCCCCCAGCCTCTTCCGATTTATCCTGCCCACACTGCGCCCGAAAATTCAACTCAAGCATCGGTTTGATCGGTCACCTGCGAATCCATTGCATGGAGGCTGTCGAACAAGCGCCTGGGGCTCCAACATACAGTCGACGTGCCCGCCTCCACTGCCCTCACTGCTCCCGCACATTTACACACCGAATGGGCCTATTTGGACACATTCGCATTCACAAAAACCTGCGGCTAACCACCGCAGGCTAAGCTACATCGGCGCACACTACCTACACCAATACATCGACAACACCCTCACAATCACCAAGTACCTGAGTATATCATGGTTTCCTAGAAACCGTCGCTAACAATGCTGCCAATCTGACGCTTACGCCAGACCCCGCCGTTGGCTCAGTTTATGTGCTGTGTGTGTCGAGTGGCTGACCAGTGAACTGGGAGTCAGATGGCAATGGCCGCTCCATATCCCCTGAGTTAGTGAATCCTGGTGTGTACGTTATGGGGGCCAAGTCATGCTGTGCCACGCGAAGACGGGTACGCCGATCCGTCAGGCAATGCGCCCACTTCCACTTCCACATCAGACAACTGACCGGCTCGGACAGTGGTCTGATTGTGGGGGGTTGGGAGAGAGTGAGGTCGACAGCTCAGCGCATGTTCCTCACTATAAACAATCTGACGCGCTTGAAACTGTAACGGTGCGCTAAAAGCCGTGGCTTGGATGGTTGCGTACTGACGGGATAACTCGGACCGCGTGGTCAACCCGATGTGTGTTTTGTGTGGAGTGGCTGACTGGCGTACTGAGAGTCAGGCTGCAATTGATCCTTCTTAATGTGGCCTTTATGGCACTCCCACTCCGTGGGATCCGAGCCAGGTGTGGTGGTACGCCCAGGGGCGGCTCCTGCCGCGCCAGCCACCTGCGTCCTCTCCCGCATCCGGTTTTCTTGACTGTTTCATGAGACCGCGTTCAGGTGGGGGAGGAGAGAGAGTGCGGTAGCTGCAGCGCAAGGCTATTATCACTTAAAACTAATTCACGCGATAGTCACCGTCCCCGTACCACCCTTTCGTGGAGCATATGGTGGACATCGTCGAAATCGACGGTCGAACTAACGGGGTCAATGGGATGTCTGGAATGTCCTTACAGGAGACGGGTGTGGGGATGGTGGTAGTCGTCATAACTCCATCGTTGCGGGGCTGTGATGGCATGTCAGAGGTTTTTTTCACTTACTAGAAGTAGACGCCGCGGTTGCCTTGAGAATTGTTGCAGAATTCACGTGAAGGCAGTAGTTGAAGTTGTTGTTGCATGGATTTCGAAGAGGTACAAAGAGACCGATATGCGCCCGAAAGGTCCGTGGACAACGTAGACAGGATAAAGTGGTTTGAATGTTGGGGTTGTGGGTAGAAAGTGACTGATACGTTGGAGACGTCGCTTTGCCTTCGACAATGGAGTCTTGGTTGGCTTGGTAGACTGTTACTCCATTTTTCACTGCTATCCTTCAGGCCAAATTGCTTTGCGGATGTTTCAGAACCTTCTTGAACGTGTTACTTTGTCCTCTTTGTTGTCCCACTCCCGTAGCTGTGTTTCCATAGAATATTCACTTTATTGGACGCTCGTCTTCAATTATGACGACGAAGCCATTCCAGCGCAGGTTTATTTGCTTCAGTATGGCCAGGACTCTGAGGATTTCGGTTCGTTCGAGGACGACTTTATCCGAAACGTCTTCGGCCACTTCAGGATACGTATTCGCTTGAGGTATCTGAGGTTGAAGTGATCGAGTTATCTCATTTTTTCTCGTATATTTTTCTCGGTTTGGCTTCATATAGTAGCTTACTCCATCTTACATTTTGCATTGAGATGATGAACTTTGCGGTTTCCGTCAGAGGTCTGCAGTCGGCTGAAATCCTAGCATTCCCTGAGAGTACACTGCCTTAATGGGCGACATTATCCACTGTTGTACGTTAAATGCATTTGAAATTGCAAGGGTCAGTGCGTTCGGTGTTGAAAATCAGCTGATGTATGACAAACTTCTTATCCTTGTTGATGGTCAGTTCAAAGTATACTCAGTCGGAAGTGAAGACGTTCTTGCTCCGTTGCATGCCCAATTCTACCGCGGTGCCGAGTGCGCAATCATCTCCTAACACGAGGTCCTGGATAGAGATCTTGGCGCCACGTCAGGGTTTGCGTGGGTTGGATGTTGAGAAACCGGCCGTATGTCTTTCTAAGATGTTGATCGAAAGGTTTGCGTCAAGGTAGGTGGCCATGAGCATGACAGAGAACATGAGAGTGAAGAAGGTGGAGGCAAGTACGCAGCTGTACTTCAACTCGTTTTCGCCGCAAATGCTTCTGAGATAGCCTCGTTGTCCATGATGCACGCCACCATCCCTTTGTAAAACTGGCATACGCCTGAGGGAATCGCTCAGGACACCTGCATTTTTGTAAGGTTGTTTGGAGTCACTCGAATTCTCCGTGTCGAGAGCCCTCATCAGGTCCACGAAGTTAGTGTAGAGGTTTGTGCAGCTGGCATACACAAATCTCCAATCAACGATTCCGTAGCTCCTGCAGAATCCACACTGTATTTTCAGAAGAAGTGCTTTTTTGAGCATGTGTTCAGGTGATTGACGAGTACGTAGATGAACATATTTCCGGCAGTGCATTCTTTAATGAAAACTCATTGAACACTAACGGAACTCACTCCATCCGGCTGCCTTGAGGCTCACTCTCGAGCCCCTCCAGCAGCCGCACAATGGCTAGTAGTATAATAGGCAGATTTATATTGCTGGCAGAGACAAGGGGGACTGGATTGGCCATTTCTGGCTTATTAGCTGTCATCAGCCAGTCATAACCAACCCCGGGTGTCGCATCACCTATGGATGGAATCCGTGACCCTTTGATCAGAAGTCCAGTGCTCTAACCATTGAGCCACGGGTTCGTTGTGTTGCCGGTTTCGATGGGGAATATTGACTTGCATTTAGTGATGAACGCTCACCGATCGCTAACGGAACTCACTCATTCCGGAACGAGTGAACAGCGCTATCCCTTCCA
Source organism: Schistocephalus solidus (assembly GCA_017591395.1). Taxonomy (NCBI): domain Eukaryota; kingdom Metazoa; phylum Platyhelminthes; class Cestoda; order Diphyllobothriidea; family Diphyllobothriidae; genus Schistocephalus; species Schistocephalus solidus. The sequence goes on from WEDG01001795.1 coordinate 72,621, forward strand.
GCTGGTTGCTTAATTTTATTGTCTAAAAAAATGAACATGTTATGCTGCCAGAGTAAACAGACTCACCCTAACAGACACTAGTGTGAGGCTAAGATAATGGGGACGTCGGTTGTTCTTGTTGTTTACTGTATCGTTTTGACCGCGATCTGTAGAGCTAAAAGCTACAATCAGCTTGCAGGGGGCGTGATTTCCCAGCAGATACACAGAACGCCGGCTAAACTCGCTTGATTAACGCCACTGGTCGAGGCAGTTGCTAGCCTATAGTCACGAGGTAAAACAAAGCTTAGGAGAGTCACAGATGAGAATTGGATGCCAGACAAGGGTCGTGTGAAGCAGCGTTCACTTACATGTGTCACATGGAGCAGTTTATCACTCTTACACGATATGCCCCCTAGCTGGACGTTTCTAGACTCCATCCACCATATGAAGTTTTGATCATCGTGAACAATTATATTTACCTGGTGCTGCACATATGGTGGGCGCAGGAACAGTAATTTGCGCGCGCGTTATAAAGCTCTTGCGCAGCACATGTCGCACTCGAATTTCCATCACCCACCTCAGATCCTTGGCAATACAGAATGAGGCAGACCGGAGACGAGATCGGACGCAGTAGCTGAAAAAGCTACGCAATCCGTCTGCACGTGCCACCTACGCCTGGACCGCGGACGAAGAATCAGGTTGTCAAAGAAACAAGAAGTGGTTGGCTCAGATTCCATCTGAGTGGGAGTGACATAGAGCCCCTAAAAAGAAGAAGCCATTACAGTTTGGGTGCCCGTCCCGAAAGGCCGGAGTTATTCTTTCAGCTGACAGTCTTACAAACGACTGACGACGTAGATCACGCGCCCATAGCAACAAAATGTCAACGCGACCAGAGTGCGGCGTCGATGCAGTGGTGACAAAGAAAAAGGTCTGTTTTCGTGGGCCACAAACGCACGCAGGACCTGGTTCCTGTTGCGTTTATAATATCGCAAGGTTTTTCGAACTTCACATGGGTAAGAGTTTAATGAAGCCCACATTGCAGCCTGACTCTCACCCCCGTGAGAGACCTTATTATCACATCCTTTGACAGCCGTTTTACACCACAATACTTTACCCCTCGTGATATATTCAAACACATCAAAGTTTAAAGTGAAAATGCATTGATGTGGTATGAGGACGGATTTCAACTGAACCTACCTCCCTCTCTTCTTTTGTCCATGCCCTAGTCCACTTTTAGGGCCCCGCAACCAAGGGGTTATGGTATTGAATACTATGACTGACGCGTCATGAATGTTTACGTCTAAGACTTGCCACGTACAACAGTAGTACGGCAAGCCACCATGATACCAGTTTAAGTCTGGCTTATCTAAGCGGTGAGCCCTTGTGCATATCAAAAACATACACATATACAATGAAAATATATTTCATTGTTATCAAGTGTTTACATCCTGCTCACAATGTAGACCTCCATGCCATAATTCTAAACAAAAACATTTACTTAAAATAGTAAAATAAATTAAAATTGATCGTTTTCATTTTTTCTTACGCTACATATAGAGAAAGGTATGAAAAAACTACTAAGCACAGGCTCAGCCTATTCAAACCATGTTAAGCTTTATATATATATATATATATATATATTGAAGAAGACGGAAAGGCGTTCTCTGGGACCAGAATTTTATTCATCCGACGTTTCGAACTCTCACGCGAGCCCATCGTCAAGGAATAAAAGACTGTACAGCTCAGTGCTTATTTAACTCACCTCTGCCGAGTATGACCTTCATCAGCGCCATTGATTTGTTCGCGCAGGGCCTGATATGCAGCTGGCAGATCGATATGTCTATTGATCGATTCCGCGGTCGAGTGCCACGATTCCTGCAGCAGGCGTGAAATTTCGGTCGTCTGACTGGCCCAATATTCTCACGCTGCCAAAGTCAAAGTCGTGCTCTGGCGAGGATGCGTGAGCGGCTACCAAGGAGAGTTTATCCTTCCTTCTCACAGCGAGCTCGTGCTCGTGCATTCTCGTGCAAAACCCGTTTACCGGTTTCGCCAACATAATTTGCTCGACCACAACGGCAGTCTATCCGGTAAATGACGCCAGATTTTTGGTTGAGGGGATTGGGTCTTTTAGGTTGCATGAGTTGCCGGCGGATTGTCGCTTCCGGTCTGTGAGCCACGCCAATCCCAAATTCGCTCACTAGTCTAGCAAATTCTTCGGATACACCATTTATGTAAGGTATTGCACGCCAGTACTTCGGTTTTTGGCTGACCCCTTCGGATTTATTCTCTTGGCCTCTCGCCTGCATTTCTCAACAAAACTCCCAGGATATCCGTTGACCGTGAAGAGTTTCCGCAGAAACTGTACCTCGGCCTTCTTGTCGGCTGGTTCGGTGCAATGGGTTTCCGCTCGACGGTGCAGCGTTCTCACACAGCTGCGTTTGTGCGAGAGGGGTGGTTGCTAAAAATAACTCAGAATTCGAGAGGTATTCGTCGCCTTCCTGTAAACCGTCGTTTTTGAGTTCTCCATCGCCCTTTCTGTATACCAGCACGTCGAGAAACGGCAACTGACAGTCTTTTTCTTCCTCCATCGTGAACTGGATGTCGGGGAAGATCGAGTTCAGATTCTTTGTGAAATCCCCAATTTTTTCGCGACTGATGATGACAAATGTGTCATCAACATACCGCACCCACAATCGTGGTCGATAGAGGTCGAACGCCAGTGACTCCAGTCTCTGCAATACTGCTTCAGCAATCAGGCCGGACAACGGCGACCCCATCGGCGTACCTTTGACCTGTTCATACACGGTTCCATTAAAAGGTAAAGAATGTGTTCAGACAGTGTTTCAGGAGGTCGACAAGGTGCCTCATTTTTGAGTTTTGTATCCGCCTCGTTATAGTGCTCTTCTAGCAGGGTTTGTATGGTTTCGACTGCGAGATGTTGTGGGATGGAGGTGAAAAGTGACGTCACATGGAAAGATACCATCACTTCTTCGTCCGTAAGTCGAATACCCTGTAACTTTCGTATAAATTGTTCAGCTGAGTGGATGGTTGTCGTGGAACCCTGGGTTAGAAACTTGAGACGTTGAAACAACCACTTGGCTAGACCAAACGTTGGGGTGCCTCTTAGAGAGACGATCGGCCGTAGGGGGGTTCCTGGTTTGTGGACCTTGGGGAGGCCATAGAATCTCGTGAGCACTGTGTCCCGCTGGTTTCATCTTTTGAAAGTCAGTCTGTGTTATTGCTTTTGACTTCCGAAGACTTGCCAGGTCTTTGTTGATATTGTTTACTAGCGTCTTCATCACGTCATCCTCGCGAGGTATATAGGCAGTTCTATCGCCCAAGATTGCCTCAACTTTGTTGACATAGTCCTCTTTGTTCAAAATTACAGTCGACCGTCCTTTGTCTGCTGGAAGTATGACAATGTTTTTGTCGGCCTTTAGCGTCCGAAGTGCTTCAGTTTCTGCTTTTGAGAGCGTCTTGCGTTTTTTGTGGGATATCAGTCTGGAAGATAAAAAATTGGGGAAACAAAATTGGGGATTTCACAAAGAATCTGAACTCGATCTTCCCCGACATCCAGTTCACGATGGAGGAAGAAAAAGACTGTCAGTTGCCGTTTCTCGACGTGCTGGTATACAGAAAGGGCGATGGAGAACTCAAAACGACGGTTTACAGGAAGGCGACGAATACCTCTCGAATTCTGAGTTATTTTAGCAACCACCCCCTCTCGCACAAACGCAGCTGTGTGAGAACGCTGTACCGTCGAGCGGAAACCCATTGCACCGAACCAGCCGACAAGAAGGCCGAGGTACAGTTTCTGCGGAAACTCTTCACGGTCAACGGATATCCTGGGAGTTTTGTTGAGAAATGCAGGCGAGAGGCCAAGAGAATAAATCCGAAGGGGCAGCCAAAACCGAAGTACTGGCGTGCAATACCTTACATAAATGGTGTATCCGAAGAATTTGCTAGACTAGTGAGCGAATTTGGGATTGGCGTGGCTCACAGACCGGAAGCGACAATCCGCCGGCAACTCATGCAACCTAAAGACCCAATCCCCTTCAACCAAAAATCTGGCGTCATTTACCGGATAGACTGCCGTTGTGGTCGAGCAAATTATGTTGGCGAAACCGGTAAACGGGTTTGCACGAGAATGCACGAGCACGAGCTCGCTGTGAGAAGGAAGGATAAACTCTCCTTGGTAGCCGCTCACGCATCCTCGCCAGAGCACGACTTTGACTTTGGCAGCGTGAGAATATTGGGCCAGTCAGACGACCGAATTTCACGCCTGCTGCAGGAATCGTGGCACTCGACCGCGGAATCGATCAATAGACATATCGATCTGCCAGCTGCATATCAGGCCCCTGCGCGAACAAATCAATGGCGCTGATGAAAGTCATACTCGGCAGAGGTGAGTTAAATAAGCACTGAGCTGTACAGTCTTTTATTCCTTGACGATGGGCTCGCGTGAGAGTTCGAAACGTCGGATGAATAAAAATTCTGGTCCCAGAGAACGCCTTCCCGTCTTCAATACAATTACCTGGGCCTCGCATATTCTCGAACATTCGGAATACATTCGGGCGCGAAGCGCCAAATCAGCACGTCGTTGGGAATCCTTTTCCTGTCGACAAGCTTCAACGTACGCTCAACTGAGGTTCCTACACAAGTGCCTAGACTCCAATACTCTGCCGAGATGCCTCGTATAAATCGCCAGTCAACACCGAGCTAGGTAGACGAACGGTCTTACAACACGGACGCCGAATGATTCGGGTCTTAATTCAGGATTGTCATCTGCGTCTGCGCAAGTATAAAGCAACAATCGAGGAGGAACAAACCAAATGCTCAACGATTCTTGGAGAAGTGCTGACAAATGCTTTGCACCGTAGCATTTCTTTCAGTGCCAGACGCATTCGCGATGCACGTGACGCCAAATTGACACAGAAATTGACCACGTTGAGCGAAAAGAATGCAAACATTTGCTATGCTAATGTCGTGCACAACCTTTCCTCCAAACAACTGACAGCAGAGCAGGTAAAAGTCCTGAGCCACGATGCATGTTTCAATACCATGGATGCCCAACCACTTGACTTCATTGCAGCTGCGGAATCGGTCATTCGCGAGGCCCCAATTACCGAGGAAAGCAGAAATCTGCTACTACAGCGAATACCTTCCAGACTGATATCCCACAAAAAACGCAAGACGCTCTCAAAAGCAGAAACTGAAGCACTTCGGACGCTAAAGGCCGACAAAAACATTGTCATACTTCCAGCAGACAAAGGACGGTCGACTGTAATTTTGAACAAAGAGGACTATGTCAACAAAGTGAGGCACTCTTGGGCGATAGAACTGCCTATATACCTCGCGAGGATGACGTGATGAAGACGCTAGTAAACAATATCAACAAAGACCTGGCAAGTCTTCGGAAGTCAAAAGCAATAACACAGACTGACTTTCAAAAGATGAAACCAAAGGACACAGCACTCGCGAGATTCTATGGCCTCCCCAAGGTCCACAAACCAGGAACCCCCTACGGCCGATCGTCTCTAAGAGGCACCCCAACGTTTGGTCTAGCCAAGTGGTTGTTTCAACGTCTCAAGTTTCTAACCCAGGGTTCCACGACAACCGTCCACTTAGCTGAACAATTTATACGAAAGTTACAGGGTATTCGACTTACGGACGAAGAAGTGATGGTATCTTTCCATGTGACGTCACTTTTCACCTCCATCCCACAACATCTCGCAGTCGAAACCATACAAACCCTGCTAGAAGAGCACTATAACGAGGCGGATACAAAACTCAAAATGAGGCACCTTGTCGACCTCCTGAAACACTGTCTGAACACATTCTTTACCTTTAATGGAACCGTGTACGAACAGGTCAAAGGTACGCCGATGGGGTCGCCGTTGTCCGGCCTGATTGCTGAAGCAGTATTGCAGAGACTGGAGTCACTGGCGTTCGACCTCTATCGACCACGATTGTGGGTGCGGTATGTTGATGACACATTTGTCATCATCAGTCGCGAAAAATTGGGATTTCACAAAGAATCTGAACTCGATCTTCCCCGACATCCAGTTCACGATGGAGGAAGAAAAAGACTGTCAGTTGCCGTTTCTCGACGTGCTGGTATACAGAAAGGGCGATGGAGAACTCAAAACGACGGTTTACAGGAAGGCGACGAATACCTCTCGAATTCTGAGTTATTTTAGCAACCACCCTCTCGCACAAACGCAGCTGTGTGAGAACACTGCACCGTCGAGCGGAAACCCATTGCACCGAACCAGCGGACAAGAAGGCCGAGGTACAGTTTCTGCGGAAACTCTTCACGGTCAACGGATATCCTGGGAGTTTTGTTGAGAAATGCAGGCGAGAGGCCAAGAGAATAAATCCGAAGGGGCAGCCAAAACCGAAGTACTGGCGTGCAATACCTTACATAAATGGTGTATCCGAAGAATTTGCTAGACTAGTGAGCGAATTTGGGATTGGCGTGGCTCACAGACCGGAAGCGACAATCCGCCGGCAACTCATGCAACCTAAAGACCCAATCCCCTCAACCAAAAAAATCTGGCGTCATTTACCGGATAGACTGCCGTTGTGGTCGAGCAAATTATGTTGGCGAAACCGGTAAACGGGTTTGCACGAGAATGCACGAGCACGAGCTCGCTGTGAGAAGGAAGGATAAACTCTCCTTGGTAGCCGCTCACGCATCCTCGCCAGAGCACGACTTTGACTTTGGCAGCGTGAGAATATTGGGCCAGTCAGACGACCAAATTTCACGCCTGCTGCAGGAATCGTGGCACTCGACCGCGGAATCGATCAATAGACATATCGATCTGCCAGCTGCATATCAGGCCCTGCGCGAACAAATCAATGGCGCTGATGAAGGTCATACTCGGCAGAGGTGAGTTAAATAAGCACTGAGCTGTACAGTCTTTTATTCCTTGACGATGGGCTCGCGTGAGAGTTCGAAACGTCGGATGAATAAAATTCTGGTCCCAGAGAACGCCTTCCCGTCTTCTTCAATACAATTACCTGGGCCTCGCATATTCTCGAACATTCGGAATATATATATATATATATCAGAAGAAGAGACGATCACGGGAACAATAGGTTTAATATCCTGACGTTTCAAAATCAAACAAGATTCCATCGTCGGTGGTAGGTTCAGTACGGCGCCTCACAGTATATATATATATATATATATATGTATTGAAAAACAGGCATCCCAAGATATTCAATAGAAAAGATGAAATTCTTATGGAAAAAATAGAAACTTTAATGCGTAAATTTTCGAGACCGGTCCCCCAGCTCGTCATCAGACTACGGGCAGTGTACAGGAACAATTAATCAATTAAACGTGTTAAACAAAGGATTCTGAGATTGGGCAAAATCCGAACCAACAGGCTTTGATTGTTTTTCGTCATCCCGTCGTGATTGGTTGTGCGCATTTTAATTTTTCTTTAACGATTTTGTATGTGGCATCCAAATCGGTATGCCGGTTGATGCATGCCTCATCTGAGTGCATTGCTTCCAGGAATTCACGGCCTTTTCTGATTGGGCAGATGCCAACAATCCGTGTTTTCTCCCATGCAAATTTATGTCCGGTTTCCAGTGTATGCACATCCACTTGGGATAAATGGTCTCGTCTTCTAACCGCCAACTGATGTTCGTGTAGGCGGGTTGAGACAGATTTCCCAGTTTGGCCACAATAAACGGCATTACAATTGGAACATGGAATTTTGTAGACAACACCTTTATTTATCAAGGTAGCTTACCCTGTCCTGAGGGTGTACAAGCTGTGAGCGTAAGGTAGATGTAGGGTGGTGTACTACTTGTATCTGGTGTTTTTTAAGCTGTCTTTCGACAAGCTCAGATACATTTTTAATGTATGGGAGAGTTCGCCAGGTCATTGTTTTGGGTGCCTGGGTGGCCGTGTTGTTTGAAATATCTTTCTCTTTGGATTCTTGTCGCTTTAGACATCGATACACGAAATCACGGAGGTATCCATTTTTAGAGAACAAGTTAGAGGTATTTCATTTCTGCTCGATAACTTTCTTCATCAGAGCAGTGTGTTTTGGCTCGATTTAGGAGACTGTAGACAGAACTCCTTTTGTGAGAGATAGGATGATTACTCTCAAAGTTTAGAATGACCTCAGAATATGTTTCTTTGCGGTAAACTGAGGTGTGGAGTGATCCATCAGTTTTCCGATGTACGAGGACATCCAGAAATGGGAGTTGTCCATCAGCTTCCGTCTCGAACGTAAATTCAATTCCTGGAAATGTTGAGTTTAGATTTTTGTGGAGCAGATCTAATAGTTCATTCTTGACGACGACAAATGTATCATCAACGTATCGCAACCACAATTTTGGTTTAACACCAGGGAGAGCTATCGATTCCAATTTCTGCATTACAGCTTCAGCCAGGAAGCCGGATATGGGCGACCCCATAGGGGCTCCTTTAAGTTGTTGATAGCATTGGCCGGAGAAGGAAAAATTGGTTTCTAGACAAAGATCTAGGAGTTGGAGTAAAGCATCGGCAGGTACATCAGTGACGTAGGCGTGGAGTACTTATTCGGTGCATGATCTCGCTAAATCAAAGGGGATCGAGGTGAAGAGCGAGACCACATCGAATGAAACCATTACCTCGTCAGGTGTAACTGTGATTCCTTTTAATTTGTCTAGAAAACTTTTTGAATCTTCAGTGGAGTATTTAGAGTTCTTTGTAAGCGGATGTAGCTGGTGAAATAGCCACTTTAAAATTATATATATATATATATCTATATATGGCACATTTTTCCCACCGTCTGGCTTGGAGCAAGATATTGCGGTCGTAATTAATACGCAAAAAGTGGAAAGAAGGCATCCCAAGAAATGAAGTTAAAGTTGAATATATATATATATATATATATATATATATATATATATATATATATATATATATATGTAAAGCTGCGAAAGTTTCAGACAGTATTTGCTTGCATGTCGACATGCGGAACGTTTTTTTGGCTCGGCGCACACAGACTGACTATGGGACTACGGGCAAAACTTGAATGGCTGAGAAATTTCATTTACTGAGGATGGTGGTAAATCGGAAGAGGCATGCGGATCTATCCGCAAGTTCATTGAGACATAAGTTATCGCATGTTATTTAGAACCATGCTAGGACATGTAGTATTTAAAAAATCTTTGGTAAGACCCCGAAATCTGAACCCTCGTACTACATGTGGCCCTGCGCTAAATTTCAAGGGATACATAAACCCTGCGTCGTCACTTTATCATAATCTCCCTAATTCTAACCTCAAAGCTAACTATCCTGGGCCAAATCGTAATCATAACCCTCTTAATCCTAACAATAACCCTAACCCCTCCCTTAAAGTTACCGCAAGCCTACCTGTAATACAATGAGTCAAAATTCCCACACCCTACCAAAACCTTTACTAAAACTATATCGAATTCCATGCAGCTACAGACTATATGACACTGAAAATCCGTTGGGTTATAGAAGAAGACCGTGTTACACGTTATACTGACTGTTCTATTACTTGAGAAACGTTTTATGTGGAGAAAAAGAAGCAGAGTTCTGGGTAATTTATAAACAAACAGCAAGATCGTTGGATTGCACGCTCGGTGTCATATGATGTGGACGCTATCCGGCTACTGAGTCTTCGGCTATGCAATGTGAACAGAAGCGGTATCGTTTTGCAGAGACGAGTCTCTTGGACTGATCGGAGATATATGACTTCATTTTAAGGTGCCCTATGCCTCCACCGGCTCATTTTTTTGCAATTCGGCGTAAAGAGTATTAACAGCTGGAACATACTCCATTTCCGGCATGCCTTCAGCGTCACCCTTAGCGCATTCTTTGAAGAAGCCTCACCAGCAGAATATTTGTATCTCCTTTTTCTACCAACAGGCCCATTCTTCTCTGCTCGAACTGATGCGATTGGCGCCAAGAAAGTTCGCACCCATGTGAGTCTTAAAATATTTTTAAAGACCTTCACTGACAATTTTTAATTCAGACTGAGCTTTCGGAAATTTTTTCACCTTACATGTCGACTGACCAGGCACTTGCATGACTAAGGAAATACCGACATATTCCCCTGCCCAGTAAATGGAAAGTGCAGTTATTCTGCAGGTGGTTCTGCGATTAGAAATTCGTCTTCCAGACTCATGCAGTCAACGGCCCACTTAAAGACTTAAAGTACCGCCATTTTATCTGTTTACCAAGCTATTGACGCTTCAATGATTAATTCCAATGAGGTCCACCCTTTTCTCCACAGGAGAGTGGTGCAGAGACGATGACGTGCGCGTGGATTAGTTTAAATAGATAGTCTTACCACATTAGCATTATCAGTCACACGCGGTTTAATTTGCTGTGTTCCGACACGGATCTTCAAGCTTTGTCTTTTAAGGTTTAGTTAAAGATATATCACTTGGTTTTGGAGTTTAATCTTGTTCTAAATGACTTATAGAATGGTAGGAAGTTAAACATACTACTGAAATATTTGGCAATTAAAAGAACTACAGCCGGTGTAAGAATTAATCAAGAAAAGTTTTGAATGCAGAGTTCTGGCTACCGGCTTAGAACAGTCACTTTTAAGAGAAGAAGACGTTTTAAAAGTTGATGAGTTGCTTTGAAGTAAGAGAGTTTCACACGCGTTGAATCCTCTCCTTTTTAACTATCGGGCAATGACATGCAGTTTCAGTGAATGTGTTGGTGACTATATTCAGGCGGGCTGATTACCCTCGCCGTTTATAAGTTCACTCAACTCGGTCGCCATCTTTTCCTCTCCAGGCTTTGACGCAGTGGTTAAGGAGTGTTGTAGAACGTCCGTTTCGCTCTTTAGGGGATGTGGCTTTCCTCTGCAGACATACTGGGTAAATGCAACACAATACAGATGCAAGACTGCCAAGTTGGTAGTTCGAAGGCGATCTCTATTGAAGGAAAAAATGAGAAGGCCAATGTAATGAATACTGACCCAGCTATTGAATATATGCAGATGAAGAGGAAGGTAAACAGCCAGTTCTGCGTAGCTGATGGAGTGAGCACTACACTTGCCGGTGCTCGGAAGAGGAACTGTCATTAGTATTAGTCACGGAAAATCAATAAAGTATAAAGAATTGCAACGTGAGTTTTCGAAAAATAAAATAGAGCTATTGATCAATCTCGTGAATCTCGTGAATCGCAATTCTGAAATGCCAATGAGTGCACTAGTGGTATTGCAAGAGTTGTTGTAGTGCAGCATCCTCGTAAGATATTTCAGGCAGACCATAATACCGGTTTTTGAATGGATTAATTTTCGGCCACTGTGGTAGCATAACTTCTTTCGATTTTTGATGATCTTATATGTTAGATAGAAAAATTCAGAAGCCGTCTTCTTTTATTAATTTTATATGTTACAGTCTTCAAAATTTTCCTCTAAACAAAGGGCACATTTCAGTTTTGAAGTTTTAAATTCCCAAATAATTTTGAGTTCAATCTGCCTTTGCATTTGCGCTTAGGATTTAGATTCAACAGAATGTACATTTTCAATATAAGAAAAAGTTTGTTTCATTATCTAATATATCTAATAAATATACAGATGCAACGCTTTCAAATGGCCATTTCCCAATCCTAAAATATCCTTATTTGAAATGTTGTACATCTTTCATTTGCACAAGACATGATTATCTATCAAATAATTAAACTGAAATCTCTTGTGCATGTTTTCTATGAAAGATATTCAAATTTATAGGATCATTATAAATAAATAGAAGAAACTTAATGCTTGTGAGAAAACTATAGTATATCGAGCGTGCTATTTGCATGTGACCCGAAAATCATTTGAAAAATCGACAGACTAAGAGGTCTGGGCTATAGTGGGATGCATGACGATTATCATTCCACTCATCCTTTGTAAACTCTGACGCATGCCAGAAGTTTAAATTAAAGTTGACTGAGATAAGCCCTGACTGCAGTATGCATCAGCAAGGAATAAAATAAAGTCAAACAGGACAGCAACGTGCTTATCAAAATTAAGTCTTTATGGTAGTCTGTATCCGTCACTGTCATCAATTATGACGCTATAATCCTCGTGTACTTTAGCAATACGACTCCAACCACATCGTTTAAAATTAGCAATTTAAGCTTATGTCATTTCAGGAAACAGTAACCGGAATCCTGATGTGTTTTTGATCAGAAAAGTTTACTTAGGTAGGATTTTAAAATTAAGTATTGTGCAACATACTCCCCAACTATTTTGGTCACAGCAGTATACTGACCATGGAAAGAGGATCGTCCGGGCCACCCGTTAAAAGCTGACTACCTAAGTGAATGTTTCTCCTTTATTGTTGATGTTCTTATAAATTGGATTATATTTTACAGATATACTACACACGGAAATATTCTTTCGTGTACATGATTTGTAGCAAATGACGTCTTCTTGAAAATTTTAGATTCAAAGAATGTGTATCTTGCAGTTTTTGAGAAACTTTACGAGGCAAAGTTATAGCATGTAGTTTCACCTAGAAGTCGTCTTGCTTGCCTTTTCACTTTATTCAGACATTTATGTTTCGTTAACGTTAGCATAATTTTAACGGTGATAGTAACCGGTAGTAACGGTACAAGGTTTGAAGGTTAGGGGTGTAAACATAAAATAAGTGTTAGAGATTAAAAGTTTGGGTTTTCTAGCGAAAAGACTGGTCAGGTTTAGGGATTAAAAAAGTAGGGTAAGGTAGTAACTGCTCGGAACAGGATATTAAGATTAGGGTAATAGCATAAAAGTAAGGAATATACTAATGTTCAACGTTTTGAGGTCAGAGCAATTATCTAGGCATTAGGTTTTAGAGTTAGCAGTGGTGTTTAAGTTTTCAAGTCAAGAGTACAGTTTGGTTTTGTGTTAGAGTTTCGGAGTCAGCATAAGGATTGTGGTTACTGAATTAATTGTGGGATAAAGGTTTTAGTGTTAGGGTTATGGTGTTAAGTGTGCGGTTAGAGATAGGGCTTAAATATCATTGTTTGGGTTTTCTACGTAATGGTTCAACAGTTAGGTTAGAGATTTAAAGCTGGGGCTATGGCTCCTTTCTAGTGGGCTGGAGTGCGTAGTGTTATCTAATGAACCATCGGCTATCAAGGAGTCACAAAGTCCTCTACGCCATCCCACGCTGGAAACGATACTGTTTCACACCACTAGCCTGAACCTGTTTCCTTTTTTTCACCATGGCAAAATTTTGCCAGGTATTATAGATTTTGAAAAATAGCACCCATTTTGGATCGGGCAGCGCGCACGTTAGCTATGAACAGGCGTGTTCTTTCAATGCTCATTAACGCGGGCATGATTGTGCCAGTTTGAGCAATTTAACCCCTCGTTCATCATTGCGCGCTTTTTCCATTAAACAGATCGAGTAGCTAACGTCTGAAAACCTAAATATATACTAGCTCACGGAGGTGGTTTATAGATGTTAAAGTTTACCACAAATGACGATATCATCCGACAACTGCATTTACTTGTTCAGGCGCGATGCAACTTTGAGGAACGGGTTCTATATACCAGTTTTAGTTTTTTAAATGACTGGGCAGCGCCATATTTTCTTTGAATGTTGAAATTGATCTTTACTAGAACTTGAAAGATTACTGATTTGGAGCTTGCTGGAGTTGGGAAATGTTTGATTCCGTCATCAGATAAAGTAAACTATCACTAAGCATATCATAAACCCGTAGTAAAAACAAATGGCTAGTTTATTTCCGCTTACAGTAGCCATTCGAGTGCAAATAGAAGCCCAACTTGGCTTGCTGGAATTCCAAGCGAGGAGAGAATAGTAACCAAAATGACGATACTCGAACTTGGAATGTTTGGGATTGCGAGAACAGCCGAGGAGCTTAGAAGGCTGAAAGAAATCGATAAAGGAAGAGGCAAATGAAATACATGGTGATTATATGACTGAAAGATCACTCTCTCCTAGTAAGGAAAACCAACTAAACGAGCAGTTTTTCAAAGTGAAAACGAAACCTTTGGGCAAAATTCAAGAGAAAAAGGCTTTCATAAGAAAAGCATTAAAAGAATGGTCTGCTTCAAGGGAGGACCCACTGCTGATTTCTTTCAGCCAACGGATGCAAGGGAATTTGCAAATTGAATGACATCCCAGTTTAAAATCTTGATAACAATGGATGACGGAATGGGGCTTCAGAAGCTAACCTGAGATAGGTGTTCTACAATCAGAGTAAAGTGCAAAACCCCTTCATTAGGATTCGTTTGGGAGCAACAAACTACAGATCATGTAGGCAGTCCTATGGGAATAAGCAATTAAGTCAGAGATTGTCCTTTTGCTTATGTTGATAGTTCCAGTCTCTCTTGTGTTTGTCGATATTCTTTACGCGCGTTCAAACGTAGGTACTTTCTTAGATATCTAACGTAGCTAAAAGAGTTAGCAGGTTTAAATGCAAACGACCTTTGGATTCCACCATTTGCTTATTTTCTTTGACCTGATCTCAGTCTAAATACCAGCGGTCATCACAGAAATATGCTTTAAAGGTCAGGTATTTGAGCTGCTTACCGCGAAGCAAGCAGGGTGGGGTAAGCAGGGTGTGGTTGAAGGGAGACAAGTACATTCACGAAATTGAATTTTAAACCATCGTTATTGGTATCAGAATTTTACAAGGGCACTAAAAGGTGACTTAACCTAGTATAAGTTTGTTTATAACCGACAACTGTACAATGTCTGAAGCAAAAAATTGTATCCATTTACAAGCTGAGCTCATCAGCACGACAGAAAACTGGGCTTTTTGTTGATTAATAAGGTAGAAATCTTCGCGAAATTGGAACCGGTACTTCACATAAGCTTTCAAAAGTTATGCCCAGAGTCGTCAGCAAAATCTCCACACATTTACTGACAAGGATTGGCCGGACTGATCATATACTGGTACTCTTATTATAGATTTGTAGATAGGTGTGAAACGAAAACCCGTAGTCACCAGTAAGCTACATGGCTAACAATGTGAAAGAGCACTTCGTTGACAATCCTCAACAGCAACCAAGCCACTGCAGTAGAACCTCAAATAATGTTTACATCGAATCCCCAAACGTAAACCAAACGTTTTTTCCTAAGATAAGGTCCCTGAGAATATTTGATGCTTGGTTTGTCTGAGACCCAGCAAGTTAAAGATTCCTACAGATTTGCGATGATGGCCAGCAGTCATTCAAAGGACTGTGGATAAGAATAACTTTCAGCATTAACTTCTGCCTTCTGTTGCGTAATAAGTCCTCAGAAAATCTCTTAGCCCAGTTCTATAAGAAAAGCAATGTAAGTCAATGGAGGAAATTGGCGTCTACATAACTGGGGTATAGATATTTGCGTCAACCCAGCCCCCCCCCTAGCCAACAAACTTACCAAATAATAATTACCGTTCCTGAGGTGACAGTAGATTGAGTTAGTTTTGCGATGAAGAGAGCAGATGCCGCGATGAAAACAGCAGAGCCGTCGCCTTTTAGGGTTGCTGATAGGGGCACAACAAACCTCGACAGGCTGAGATCGATGCCATACGCGTCACTAGCCTTATAGAGTTCTGGAATAGTGATGATTCTGAAGGAGGAGAAAGTGAATTCACATGGACAAGTCAATCAGAGTGAATCAGATGTGCTGCCTTTCGGTTTCAGTTCTACTGAATTTGCCCAATAGAAGGAAAGAAAGGCAAACAAAATCCTGAAGATTAACTATTTGACAACTACCATTTTGTCATACAATGAAGTCAAGGTCCAATGGAGGCGTCCTATCCACATAATTACAATGACTTAGCAAAATGTCTGTCTGTACGGTAGGAGGAACATTGCCGGTTAAAAAAAACAAGAGAGGCACAGCCTGAAGACTAATAATGGAATGACTGTCATACGATTGATGCCTTTAGGATCTCTGAAATCGGGTAAGTTAACCCTGCTGGCCTTCGAATCTTGCCTATACAATTTTAAGTCAGGGGATTGAGGATAGACAAACAAAACACACCAGAAATTATCCACTAAACGAATTCTGCACTCAGACAAACTCCGGACATCTAAACGATAAATCTCTCTAGGACTCAATATCTTTACTGTTGAGAAGAATTTTGCATCTAATATAATAGCGCGATTGAGATGCATAATATATGAAAGGTAATTACTGTATTTATTAACGCTTATGCAAATAAAGTAATGAAAGGAAGAATAAGTAAGTATACCTGAATGAAAGGAAAAATTGATAAATAACCGCTGAATTGGGGGTTTACGTACTGTTATGACAGATCAGCTGTCACGGACGAAAACGTCCATCTTGTGTCCTGTAGCATCGTGGACGCAATGCGCGTATTATAGTAAAAAGGAGCACGGTATTTTGTGGACGCTTAGAGAAAAAACCATGCTACGCGATTCCGACTCCATAGCGATCTTCTTTTTGGCTGCTAAATGCTAACAAATGATGTGATTCACCTGTCCCATGTTTTTGTATGACCCGTTATTTTTGTAGGTGCTATAGCCGTGTGACTGGAGTTATGGGTAGGCTCCCTGCTAAAAGTTAAAAACTCTCGTAAGGGCGAGCTGCGAGAATTTAAAGAACAGAGATTCTGAAGGCTTAAAAATATACAATGCTGCAGTGCTTCTCTTAAAAATCTGGAAATCTCTACAACGGAACTTTGGATTGCATTAATCCGAATTCTCGTTTCAATACATATTGGGATTCTCAAGAGAAGCATGTTTGCCTCATAAGCCCGATTTAGACTTCGTGATAGTCAGTATTTCATGACTTTCAGCGATTTGATACGAGAGTATTTACTCTCAACAAGAGATCAATTAATTCCATTTAGTCACCGTTGTCTCGCTAAACATAAGCATTAGCTAGAAATTTATAAACGAAATAAAACAAATCGTCATTGTATTCAAAAACCAGCTTCGTGTGCTACCTTTTTTAGCAATATCGGTGCACCTTACAACCAAACACTTTTTCCATTTACGTTTATTTCACCCTACTATTGCCATGTGATAACGTTATATTTTCAGTTCCTAGATGAGAGCTGTATCAAGCTGAATTGAACCCGATTAGACATTGCTAAAAAGCGTGCTTTTAGCAGAGCCATGCGCCGGTTATAGAAACATAGATGGCGATTCAGCATCGGTTACAATCAACTTGTTAATGGTGCATTTGACCGCAAGTTTGCCGTCAGCAGTTGAAGTTGGCGTTTAACGCTTAGCTGATCAGACAGCACACGCACACTCACACGTCCATTAAATCCTTCAATTAATAAGTAAACCAAATAATTTTGGGGAAGCTTGGGGAGCTATATTTCAGCGAGCAGGTTACGTGTGAATTAGTAAGTATTTAACTAAAGGCAGCCAAGCCGAGATTTAGAGTAGAAAACTAGACGATCAATACAGTTTAATGCACACGCCAGTAACGGTTCGTGCGCCAACTTTCTGTGGTGCACACGTAAGACATCGTCGGATACGACGGTCGAACTGTCAGCTATAGCATACATACTTGGTGGACTCACGGACTGAGAGTAGTAATCGCAATTATCCAGATACGAAAACAGTATGGTAGGAGACGGAACGGGTTGGCTCGTGTAACAAGTGTGTAAATCAGCAACATAATTGAGAGATGCATAAGGAGTCCAAGAGTCACCGTTCCCGCAAACAGTCCCAGCTGACTGAAGGCACCGCTAGGATCGCGAAGGGCAGCGATTGGTCCGGCAATCATGAAACAGACACCGATCGGTGTGAACCTGGGATAGGCAAAATAATTCACATTTGTACCCTATGTGAATAACTTCAAAATCCTGTGACCGATGTTTTTTGCTAAGCTCCCAAAAGGGAAAATGCAGTTAAGATAAAATCATGAATACAACCAGTACCGGACATAATTACGATTCCGGTCTTACAAAGAAACATGTTGGCGTTCAAATAAGTATCCCTCTAAGTCACTTTGTGATCTACACCGAATAATCTATATGTATAGATTATGCGTTTGAACCACTGATTTTTTTATGTGGACAACGATCAAAGCGCATCTTAAAAGAACGTAAAAATAGTACGTTCGTCTACTCAATTTAAATAGTAAGTCGTCCGAGATACTTCCATCCGAAGAATAAATTTGTTTTGTCTATAAATGTTTACCGAAACCGGTATATTCTAGTGCATAATCTACTGTTTTCTCATTTATAAGATGATTAAACCACAGGGAATTTATTTCGACTTAAAGAAAATTTAGGTAACCATTCATGTGTTCAAAGTGAGGCTGTCTCATCTTTTACGAAGACATAAAAATAGTTACTTTAGCCGGTTGAATGAAGTAAATTTGATCCAATTGTAAAAAACCCGCGGCTTCGGTGGGCTCCAAACCCAGGACAGCAATGAATTATATAATATCAGGCAGGTTTGCGTTGTGATAGGTGATTAGTCGCGGTTGGTTTTGGTTACGTTGTTTGGAAAACTCATGGCGGACGATTCGACGCGTCGGTTGATTAGACTGGGCGGGTAACTTGACTCAAGTGTGATTAAGCCCACGGTTTCCATTGGGACCTCGTATTGCACGCGGCTAGAACTTTGGCCGTACCAAAGCCTTCACCTTGCTGTTGTGGGATCGAATTCCAGCGAGGTCACCCAGTTTTTCAAAATTTGGTTGTATACTTTTTGAGTGGCAATAACCAGCGTCAAGACACAATGTTACATACGTAATTACGCCAATTTCTCTTCAAGTCTCCTAACGTTAAGCCTTTTTAAACATAAACCTCATCCTAATTTGAATATATAACGTGAACCTGGCTAGTTTAACAAAATACAAAGAAAGGGATTGCATGGTTGTGCATTAAATCGGACTTTTTGTACAGCCGTGTGAAATCCAAGAAACTCATGTGCTGGTAAAATTCCATAAGCAGCACGAAAACCGCTCCCTCCTTCGTTGGCATATTACCTTATAGGACCTAACTCACGATTAAGCTTTCGGTCAATCATTTCTCCAACAGCACCTACGTAATCCTTTTGCTTTGAAAACGGTCAAGCAGAGATTCATTTGTTTTGGTGCATGCAGTATGAACTGGCGTAATTATCCTCTTTTTTATATCGTAGGGATATCTTAGCTGGTTTTATTTTATGTAAGATTCTCAGCTGGTTCTAAACTGCAGAAATTGTGGAGGAAAGGACAAGGTGGCCAAAGTAATGATCGGTCTCACATATTTTGCCCTCATTGTGCTTCTCTGACTATTAAAAACGGGAAGCATCGCAATTTAAAATGCTTTGTACTACTAAACGTATTTTCTAGCCTAAAGGATGCTGGCACACAATGATTTTTGTAAACCCTTCATCCCACTTACATGGGGTAGGTACGAAGACTATAATTGAAGGAAGAAGACGTATGCTAATGAGGACAAATGTATAAACATTGATGTCTACCTATCACAAGGAAATGATTGCGTGTCTGTTCTAAATAGGTAAACAATAGCGGGCAAATTCGTGTGCAGACATTTCAAACTAAGGGACCAAATGGGTATGTGTTATCAGAAGGGTAAATTTGTTGAACTGCAGCTAAACTTACAGAAGGAATAAATTCATGATCTTCAAAACAACCTCAGCAACTGATTTGAAAAACTCTAAAAACATTTTTCCTCGTTTGCCAGTTTTCCCGGCAGCGGCGCCGAAGATAAACGAACAGAAGATTAAACCTTTAAAGGGAAGGGAATGCGTTAACTGAATGCATGTTCAGGTATAATCTTGTTGGTTTTAGGAAAAGAATTGCCAGGTCCAAATGTTTAAATTTGCCGGCAGGCATTAAGTCATTACTTCTCAAATTAATATTGGGTTATATGTTTTTTTCAATATGTACCTTCAGACAGGTACTTTCATCTGGTCGCAAACAGCCACTGAGAGACACCTTGTTTGAGTTAAGTGTAACCCAAAATAGTACGTACAAAACCCATTCGACTTTGCAAAGTAAATGGCGTCTGGCTACCCGGAGATATGCATGCACGAGCGTTCAAGAAGGGAATAAATATGTGAAACTTCAAACTACTGTAGATCCCAATTTACCCCTATCACCTCTGCTGACTATAATCCTTATCAACACTTGCAGTCGGAAACAATAAAACGAAACCCAAATACTCCACAAAGTCGATCTAAGTAAAACCTCACTGTAAACGGCAAACGCGAGGTTAACCAACCTTCAAACGTCACTCAGAATCTGCTGCAGTTGATAGAGTGAGTATTTTTACGTGAAAGGGTCGGGCTGTGCAAAATCCTGTTCGACTTTTTTAGGTACCTTTTGCTTATGCCGCATGTGGGATCCACGCGCACTGGTATATACTTTTATTTCTTTAAAGATTCTTTACTTTCCCTGTGACTGAATGGAGGATGCAAGAGTAGGATCCAAGGGGTTAATTTTTTTAGTTTTCCTTTAGCAGACAACCTCTTTCACACTTCATTTATTATACTACAGCAACAGAATTGTATGGTGTTTGGGCTGCCTGATTGGAAGGATGACATTTAATGCAATGATTCGACTGATTTGAAGAAGTGTCTGACGATCATTTGTCGAACATGTGATGCCAAAATGCAAAATTCATGGTATAGTACACATCTCGCCTAAGTCAGATTTGCTTTCTTGCCAAAGTGGCATGCATACTTTTTGTAATTTAAGAATGTCTAAGTTGCGTGTAGTCATATATGGGTTTAAGATGATACGTTGAAATAAACACATCCACACGTTAAGCTCTTAGAACAAGAATTAGACCACATCGGGTGCCAAGACCTGTTTATAGATGAGCGAAACTCGGCTTTGATCTAGGTGCTTTGAACTTGGATTCGGTTTGTACTTAACTTAGAATGCAACAGTGTAAATAGAAGAAGTTCAGTGAGGAGCATTCGGTAAATTTAAAGTCTGTGTGCTGTTTTCAAACATACATTTTAATGTGTTACCTTGAAGCAAATAATTCGGAAGAAACCTCTTCATGCTCATTCCAAAACTTGAGCGAAAATTCTTCCATATCCGCGGGATAACCGCACAATATTCATATTGTGCGTCATTTGCGCGATCAACCTTACCCATAGCACAGGTATTAACTAAAAGCCCACACACGTGTTTGGTAGATTGCGCAATACTTGTCTTAAGCGTTGTTTGCATGGGTAATGTTTTTACAGTAGATGGTTTTGTAGCTATTCAGAAGAATCTACAATTATATCGTTTAGGAGAAAGTAAAGCAGTTGGGTGAGCATATTATCCCATGCCGTATCCACAGGGGTTCATTTTTTGAGCTGTATCCGCATCAATAAAAGCTAAACCCTGGGAGGCCATGTCAGTCGGATGCTGTCAGACTGGCTCATTGTAGGGATCTGAAAAAAAATGAATATGTTTATCTGGAAATATTCTCTTTCATACCCTAGCAGACACTTGACGTAGTCTGAAATTGCAAATTATTCTAACAGTTTCGCACGGTTTTGTGGCATAACCACACACATGAAATATCCGTGGAATCCTCCCTACGATAGATATAAGATAAACGTTGATTGAGTGTTTTTATAAAATGGCTAACTTATTACAACGTACGGAAAACGCCAGGTGTTAAACATATGGCTAAATGTAGCGGTCAGCTTTTTCCTCCAAAATGCCCGTGACACGCACCTTCGGAGTATAAATAGGCCAAACATTCGACTCAGGAATAATGATACCTACATTAGTTCACAGAGCGGACAGATTGGACTATGGCATAAGCCAACTTAGTAACAAGCTTCATATTCGGATATTTAGAAAGTGGCAAATTCTGAAATTTTAAATATTTCCGTAAATGCGATTCTTCGGCTGAAATCTTAAATATACCATTTTATGTATGCTAGGAGAAATTTTATTTATTCTTAATTTATTTATGGGTATTTCTGGTATTTAATTACAATAATTTTCCTATTGTCCTATAAACACCGACGAATAAGTCACGATATTCAGTGCTTTCACGCGATTGGTCATAAATTTAGATTCTGTTCTGATTGTTTCTGCAAACTTTCAAGCAAGGTATTTCTTTAAAGTATTTTCAGAACTATTGAATTTTTGATATTCTTTCTAAGCTAGATGGCCGTTTGCGTCATATTTATAGGCTCACCGAAACAGGATAACTTTTGGTGAGAAAAATGAACGTCCAAAATAAAAGGGTGCAAGTAATTTGCCAAAGAACAATTTACAAAACTTTCCGTAATGAATTATTTTTCTTATATCTCAACACACAAAGCCCTATGTTTTGTTATGTGATGTTTAGTAGCTAACACATTTTCCTGGATAACCGGCAAACCCCAATGTCACCTAAATCATGTCTCCTTTTCCTTCAATAAGCAAGAGTAAAAAGCTGTGTTCCTTAGTAAAAGACTTTCTGTGCCTCCAACCAAACTAACAAGACCGAGTGTAGGCTAAACTACTCACTCACATTACAATTTTGACATTTTATGAGTTAGGTCATATATTGAATGTCTAAGTTTATGAATGAATTGAAAAGCGTCGAGAAAATATTACATACCAAATAAGTTGAAATGATTAGAGAGTGTATTTTCTGCAGGCATTTGTAAGGAAGTTCGGTTATAAACCGGTTATAAATCATTAAGTATTAGATTATACTATAATTAGTTTTTGAAATGAAAATCCAGTTAAGAAGTTTAGTTAAAATTTCACGAAAGCGCATATCTACTGCAATATCGCGTCCTAACTTTGACAACAACCAAAACCCTAGCGCCCTCTGAAATTTGGAGCATGACCAGGACCAAGAACGCAGTGACTTTTACGCCCTACTGGACTCTAACCGGCTCCTTGGATGTCCTAGGCCTGTTGCTGTATTGAAGGTAGGCGTTCGGGCTATTTGCACGTGAAAGTATCACGCGGGATACCCCGCGATTTGACTGGGCTGTCTTCAGCTGATTCACTGTTAGGACAGAGAAGCACGTGAGTTCTTTTCGAAACACGTTTACCAAATGTCAGTCGGTTTTAACGTCATTTGGTTCTAAAAGAAGGAGGTGAGGCTCACAAACCGGAGCGTTTTTCGGTGACTTTGCAGTTTCAGTAAATGAACGTTTATGAAAGTGGTAGATGCTTGCCTCTTGCAGTTAATTTGGTCTCAAATAAATAAAAAGAATGCATAGTGAAATAAAAAAACAGAGAAGCCAACTCAGCCTTCATTGCCTTCCCCCCATATTTTTATGGGGATGGAAGAGATACAATATCTGCTCCATCACCAGCAGTTTCAATGCGGGTCCTTTAGGTCACATCATATGCGAAATGGGTTCATCATAGATGTGGATATTTTAATTTACAT
The DNA here is from genome assembly GCA_017591395.1 of Schistocephalus solidus. Lineage (NCBI taxonomy): Eukaryota > Metazoa > Platyhelminthes > Cestoda > Diphyllobothriidea > Diphyllobothriidae > Schistocephalus > Schistocephalus solidus. The sequence continues at coordinate 95,869 of WEDG01001795.1, forward strand.
AAACTTTATGGCTGGTCATGCTTGCGTTTGACTTCTGATATGTTGTCTTCTTAACAAAAAAGCAAACAAGAAACCGTGTTTGAATTATGAGGAAAATTTATCTCATATTTGCTCTTGTATTAATACCGCCAAAAAGTTAGTATACAGTACATAAAGAACTTCCATTTTGGTATGGCTTAGAGGTAATAAAAACTTCCTTATGAGCTTGAAAATGCCTTGCCATGAAGACATCGTAACTAAGTATATTTTCGAAAAGTTTCCCTAAAAGTTACATGAGGAATTTGCTAAATGGGTAATTAGTCGTTTTTTCAGCGATGAATTGGCCCGACTGAGGGTGCTCGTTCATATCAATAATCAGACGGTCTTTGATAATAGGTTCAAGGGAGGATCCAAAACGTCAGGCCAATATAATTTTTGTTCCAGCAACTAAATCTTCCTCTTCTAGATCTTCTAGTGTCAGTTTTCGCAAGTAGAGGCCAACCAGCCCACCATATTTTCAGCAGGCCAGATCCTACTCTTTCAAAAATCTCATCTGGAATGCTTGGGTTTTGGAGCTAGCACGTTTAAGTAGCTCTGATGAACTTGCACGTTTGGGTCTGTGCCCTATTATGGAATATGCACATTTCCTAACTTACCTTGGTACTATTTTTCTTATCACCTCCTGCATGCTTGCTGATTATAATTTCCCGGAAAAAATACTGCTGCAAGCGTAATAGCCTTCTTGTCTTCATGAACGACCTAAGTACTGGTTGGTTTTCAATCGAGATGAAATCAGTCTCGTGAAAGTATTTACGGTGTGGGTTCACCCCAGATACACGCATGCTTGACGTATCATTTTCTGAGCATAAAAGGAAGTTCAATAGCGTCCTGAATGTCAGCAGTCGTACCTAGCATATTAAGGGAGGAAATGTTAGTGATTGTCCGCTTCAGAAGTTGACTGCTGTTTCCTGCTGCAAATTTGGAGATAATTTGGTAAGAGGTGCGCGACTAAAAGTAAAGAGAAGAAAAAAAGTACACTTAGAGTTGATGAGAAATATTAAGCACAATTGGAAGAATCACTTTCTGTAAACTGGAAAATTTGAAAGGGACGCTTTATGCGGGTACGCGAGTTTGGACTCCAGTTCTCGAAAGGCCCTTAATTGAGTCGTGGATAACCGCCACACTTAAACCGAGGTGTAATTTTTGGCCGTGGCTTTAAAGTTAACCTTTATTACATTAAGCTACCAACCACCTTCAAAGGTATATTATCAAGACACTGGCTTAACTTCGCCGTAAATGTAGGCATTATGCAACAATTTCGAACTAGCCGCACAAGTCCGGGACTCCCTTACTTGGCTAGTCATAAAAATCTGTTCCTAGTACATGAAACGAAACCAGGAAGTACTCTGGGTTTTGTAGACCAACTTCGTCTGAGTCCAGGTTTTTTTCCGTCTTACGGATTAAGTCAAATAACCTTGCGACAAAGGCCTTTTAGTGGGCTTTTTAGAGATTGCTGAAAATCGGTTTTAGTGACCAGAGCACCCCAACTTGAAATGAGCAGTTCGGCAGATTGGATCAAATTTTTCAATGCGGAAAGTTCGAGCGTTAAAAATGCGTGGCTAACTATTGCCTGTAAGATTCTTATCTTGTTTTATACAGGCCCCTTTATTCGGCTAAATCTGCACATGAATCGACTATAACAACGAACATGTAATAGGTAGACGTAAACAGTCTGGAACAAGTTACTGCTAGTTCTCACCTGATACAAAGTGACACCGATCAGATTGTCGGGAAAGAGATTGCTGAAATCAGGAATGGAAAGATTTTAGAAGTTTCAATCGCGAAAAAAGATAAAGCTTATTCCTGAAGGCATAAATAAGTGCACTCTAACATGTGATATGTGAGCGAAATTCGAACAAAACGAAAAGATGCAAATTTAAAAAGAGTTTTTGACTGAGCTAACTGGAAAAAAGTAAGATGTGGGAATAGGAGCCCCCACTATAAAGGTAGCCATGTGCTAACTTCCACATATGCTAAATTTAGGCTTAAATTAAGGGTGGACGTTTGGTTTGGGGTTGAGGTTCTCTGTAGGGTTAGAAAACGGCAATTTTTACTTACTCTGGAATTTAGTGTAAGGCCACGTTTATTAACGAGAAATGTCTTATTTCCGTGTCTTCTCATGAAAAATAGAGCATCTTTGGAAGGATTTGAGGTCACGACCAAAAGCGAAAGACTGGAATACAGCTAAGGCTCTAACCACCCGTGTTTTGTGGCTCAAATGACGCTTTTCGAGGATGCCATAGTTTTGCATCGTAACCCTAAAATCGTAGACAGCCAGGTCACAGCAAAAAGCCCAGACCTATGATTGCTTGCTTATTGTTTACAATAAGTTATAAATAAGGACACTACTATAGCAAACGCCCGCAAAGCAAGTGTTTTTGCGCCAAATCCCAGGGGAATAGGGTTGAATTGAGGGTCAGCTTTAAGGTTAAAGTAAGTTTTAGCTGTAGGGATAGGGTTTGGGTCAAGGTTAAAACTGTGGTTTAAATTTCTGCTAGAGCTACCCTTATTACTTCGGCGGGGAGGTTCGTATTCTGTGTCTTGATTAGGGGCCGTAAATTTAATCCTTACCTAACTATCTCCCCTACTAATTTCCTCATATGTCTCTTTGGTTGAGCACAGCAGAAAGTCCAATATTTTAGGATAACACATTGATTGTTCCGAATTCTTCGCTGGAATCCATGAATTCTTACTAATCCAAAAGACCCTTCAGTCGTCTTTCTGAAAACGTTATGCAAGCCAATTCTCATGATTACATCGTATTAACCGCCTATCATTTAAGGTCTCCCATTACTTCTGTGTGCAGTGCACGTAACACGCAGGGTCTGGACATGACGCTCCCCCGTGCGACAAGGCAACTTTCAAGGTCATGCATGCACGGCCAGACCACCTTTGTTCTGACTTGTAACCCTTCAGCCTATGAAATTCCGCTTTGCCATATACCCTGCTGTGTCCCCTAAAACTTCTGATTTGTGCTGTTTCCCGTCCTCAGTACACATCTTGTTTACAAACAAACTTCTGTGTTGGATACATCACACTGGCGACGCAGCTCAACGAACATGACTTAATTATTGCTTACACCGTTAGCTTTCTGGTCGAAAATCGCTCCGAAAGCCTCAAATGTCTCCTAGTTACAAGGGAGAAAGACATTTGAGGATTATTTGGAACTGATTCTGATTTTGTCACCCACCTGTACACTGGACGTTAACTTTCAATTGAAACTCCTCCGAACCCATCTAGGAGAGTTGGCACAACGTTACTTCGACGCCCTTAAGTTGCAAGAGGTTTCCAATTTTCAAACAGCATTCACAAATCTCGAGGCAGCGTGGGGCAGAAAATACAACCTCTTTTTGAGCCGCTATCGGTTTCAGGAATCCAATCAATGCATTGGTGATTTTATTTCAAATCTGACACTTGCCACCTAGGACTGAGATCAAGGCAGGCAAATTCGAGCAGAAGATGCTCGTTCAGCAGTTGATCGTTGGTTTGCGCGATGAAAAAGTGCGGGAGTATCAGAGAAGAGAGATTTGTCGTGCGAGAAGGCCTGTGATATCGCTAACCATCAAGAGCACGTACGGCAAAACCTTCAGCATTTGAATCAGTCAAACGCTGGAGTGATGTCATCCTTCGAACCTGAATCGGCTGTCTCTCTGGTGAACGCTGGCGGGATTTCATCTAAACAGCGATCACCTGATCCTTTAACACAACTACCGTCCTGCTACAGTTGCGATCAGCACCACGTCCGATTGTTAGAATGTAGACACCAGAAAATAGTTTGCCGGTTTTACAAGAAAATCGCTAACACCGAACGAGTGTGCTTCTCCAAAAGACAGACGAACACTAACATGCATATCACCTACCCGAATCCAGCTGGGGACGATGAGGCAATACTCCAAATGTTTTCAACGAACACGCCGCTACAATCAGTCTACACTATTACACTTCCAGTGGATCGTTGTCCCGTGAAGTTTGAAATCGACACTGGTACCGCTGTTACTCTCATAAATTAGGCCTCTCTTCCAAAAGTCTCCCATATCCTTCCATCTAGTTCTACTTTTCGTAGTTAAACTGGGCAAAACGTAGAAGTTCGAGGGGGTTTAACGGCCGAATTTGAACAGGATGGAGAACTCCATTATTTGCCGGTTCATGTGGTCAAAGGAAGCCAACAACCAAATCTCCTCGGATGGAACTGGCTAAAATGCGTGCCTTCTGTGATCTCCTATGTACATCGGATTGGTGTCAACCCGGACCTAGATTTCCTTTTGATAAATCATAGAGAATTGCTTTATGATGATTTTACTACACAGTATCGAGGCCCATCTGCGAAATTCCAATTTAAATCAGAATTCTTGTCTCGGTTTTCCAAAGCTCGGTCAGTCCCCAATGCAGTCTTACTGAAGGTTGAAGAGGAATTGAAGCGCTTACAGAAAGCGAACATCATCGAGCCCGTGCAGTATTCGGACTTGGGCGGCCCCAATAGTCCATGTTCTGAAATCTGACGGTACCGTACGTATCTGTAGCGACTATAAGCTGACGATCAACTCATCATCTATACTAAATCGTCAGCCTCTCCCACGCATCCAGGAACTGTACGCATCTCTCTCGGTTGGCAAAAAATTCACCAATTTGGACCTGAAGTATGCTTACAACCAAGGCATCCTAGCTATCAAATCCCGAGATGCCACGAACAATCGATGCGCACCGAGGTTTATTTCGATACAAACGACTCCCATTTGGAGTAAGTTCCGCTCCAGGTTTATTTCAATGCTTGATTGATAGCCTCGTGAAGGACATACCTCACGTTTGCGCATATATTGATGATATATTAGTAATGGGCCTGTGTGAGCATAGTCACCTAGAGACTCTTGACCTAGTGCTAGCACGTTTAGAAGACGCAGGTTTCAGACTCAGGAAATATAAGTGCCATTTCCTCGCAGAATCGGTGGAGTACCTTGGCTTTAAAGTATATAAAACTGGTCTCCACATACAGAAACATAAGCTCAAAGCCTTAAAGACGGCTCCTCGCCCTAACAATATTAGTCGGTTGCGTTCATTCCTTGGGTTGGTTACCCACTATAGTCGATTTATGAATCAATCGGCTACAATTCTGAAGCCCCTTTATCGATTACTTGAAAAGAATCCGTTGCTGGAACTGGTCGGAAGTCGAACAAAATGCTTTTGAACGATCAAAGTTGACACTTACCTCCTCTTCTCCCCTGATTCATTACGACACCAAAAAGCCGATCATACTCAAATGTGATTCATCTCATACGGCATGGGTTCGGTTCTCATGCACCGATTGCCTTCTGGGAGCCGAGATGCTGATGGCCTTTGTACCAAGAACCATTTCCCAGGTGGAATCGAACTATTCGCAGCTAGATAAAGGAGTCTTAGCAATAATATTTGGCCTACAACGCTTCCACTTGTATCTTTTTGGCCGACCCTTCGAAATTTACACCGACCACGAAACTCTCTTAGGTTTGCTGGATGAAAAACGAGGGATACAACAAATGTCCTCGCCGAGAATGCAACGATGGGAACTCACTCTTTCCGCTTATACATATGCATTAAATATGTTACGGGTAGTGCAAATGTAGTGGCTGACGCCTTGAGTAGGCTTCCCAATGACGAAGATGACGTTAACGGAGCTCCTGTTTTTGAGACCTGACTCTTTTACAGAACTTATTTAACGCACCCGTAACCTGTCAACGAAGTGGACAGTGGACATTAGAGATCCTCTCTTAAGTCGGGTAAAAAGATCCTTGCAATTGGGCTGGCCGTCTTCTGCCTCCCCTGAACTTCAGCCATTATATAGCCGTCAGAACGAATTTGGTCTACAAGATGGATGCGTACTATGGGGAAGTTGTGCAGCGGTTACACCACAAAGACCTGCATAATGCCTATCCCGGTACGGTGAGCATGAAATCCCTCGCCCAAAATTGACGAAGACATCGAAAACCTGGTAAAAGCGTGCCATATGTGTCAACTAACAAAGACGACCTTACAGAAGGTGCCTCTGAAGCCTTGGGCCTGGTCCAAATCGCCCTGGAAGAGGGTAAACATCGACTCTTTTGGGCCATTCCAAGGCCATATGGTATCATTGGGGCTTGACGCCCCAACTAAATGGATTGAAGCTATTCCGACCGAAAACTCTTGTTCTTCAGTCACCACAATACACAAGCTGCGATCCGTTTTTTCTACTTTCGGTATACCTGAAATGGTCGCTTCAGACAATGGCCCGGTCTTTATTAGTGCAGAATTTAAAGAATTTATGGATCACAATGGAATTAGGCATTTAACCACTGCGCCGTACCACGCGGCTTCAAATGGCCTCGTAGAGCACGCGGTTCAGACGATAAAATAGGGGTAGCCAAAGAGACGCAAACGAATTTAAGCACGAAGGTTTCACGCTTTTTGTTCAGCTATCACATAACCCCAAATGGCTCAACTGGTTCCTCGCCTGCAGAATTGACATTCAAGCGACAGTTGCTCATATGGCTCGATCTGCTTAATCCCTCAATGCATGATAAAATCACTGAGCAACAGACGAAGATGAAAGCGCGATATGAGGCACACACGGGACCCCGAATCTTCTCACCTAACGAGAGTGTCTACAAGAGACTGTAACACGAAGCGAACTGGTATCCAGTGACAGTTCGAAGAGTTAAGGGACAGATCGCAGAATTGACGTTACAAGATGGGAGAATTGTGCGTCGAAATCTGGACCAAATCCGCAGTCAAATGGACACAGAAAGTGAAGAATTCGGGAAGTTCGAAATGCCCGCAACCCTTGTTGTTGATTCTGGTGTCCCGAGAACGGAATATCTACGGCCTACGCTTACTATAACGCCGCTAGCCGATGTGTCCATTTCTAATCATCCTCCTACCCCGTCCAGCCGTTATGTAAGAGCAGAAGAACCAGTGACTCCACAAAACCGCGCAGAGTTCGAAAATACCGCCCTGAGAAGATCGACACGAATTTGCAAACCCGTCCAACGATTTCAGGACGAAACCTATTAGCACATTTATTAACTAACCCTCATTCTCTTTTCTGTATGTTCCCCTCCTCTGTGCCCGATGTTGTTGACTTTAGGGGGGATGGATGACAGTTCGACCGTCGTAGTCCGACGATGTCCACCGTATGTTCCATGGGAAAGTGGAGCAGGGACGGTGACTTGCGCGTGATTTAGTTTAAAGTGATAGTAGACTTGCGCTGCATCTACCGCACTCTCTCCTCCTCCCCCACCTGAGCCCGGTGTCAAGACAGAGTCAAGAAGACCGGAGGTGGGAGAGGACGCAGGTGGCTGGCGCGGCCGGGTTCCCTAAGTCCTAGCCGCCCGTAGGCATGCCACCACACCTCTATGTTCGGCAATTGTTATGGGAGCGCAACCCGAATAACGCATGCCATGCCCTAATGTGGCCCCCGTGTTGGTCCAACGCATCAACCACGTGGCCCGTTTAGGGGGGAATACAGAGTACGTGACCCGCATGGTCGCGACATGACGCCCCCGCGCGCGACAGGGTAACTTTCCACGCCATGTATGCATGGCCAGACCACCTTTGTTCTGACTGGTCATTCTTCAGCCTATGACATTCCCGCTTTGTCATATACCCTGCTGGGTCCCCCAAGACCCCTGGCTTGTGTTGTTTCGCATCCTCACAAGACATATGCTTTCAGCTGCTGTTTTACTACTTCTTCTGACAAAATATAAACATCATGGGTTTAAAAAATACTATCATGTGTTGAAGTAGTAGACAAGATTATCCGTATTTCTTCTATGTATACCTAAACAATTCTGCACGACAGATTGTGCCTGATGAAGAGCGGCTTAAAATTCATGGCGAAAAATGCGATGGTCCGCTTCCACCCTGCAGAATCGTCTGCAGTATTGCCCAGTAGGTTTGGTCTTGCAAGCCATTTTGACCTGCGGAATAAATCCCTCTACTGGTAGATCAGTAGGGACTGCCAGCGATTATGAAATCGCACATTCGTTTCGAGGTCATTTCTCTAATCTCCTTGTGCCTTTTTTCAAATAAATATATCGTTAGTCATGGTTACATGGGACTTTGCGCCAAATTCTAGAACGGCTTCCTAACTTCAATCTCTCTCGACTTTGGCGCAAGGCCTTCTATAGTACGGGAGTGGTGGTGGTTCTTATTACAGTGTCCTGTCCACGCATCAGTTGGCACATAGTAAATACCAAACAAGTGAAAAATGAACCGAAAGCATAAATGGCAAATAAAATACAAAATGCGATAATAATAGGATGTAGTAGTAACTGTCCTAAAATCTGTCTTAATGGGCAAGCGGCTAAAAGCACTGAAGACAGTAAAGTACTCATTGATACTTCAAGGACATTCGGAAGCCTGGAAACGCGTAACTTCTCCAGCCGCGAATTCAAACGAAATTCTGCTTACTTTAATCAACTACCTCTCGGACAATAGGAAAACGGGAAAATTATATCGATTTCTTAAATCGAAAGTTTGCAGCAAATGACCGGATATAGCTCACTTGATTTGGTGCCAACCTTCATCTAACACTAATTCTGCAAATATTTTTAATAGAAAAATATATGTAAGCACGTCAGTGTACCGATGCGGTTTTATCTAGTCAGTTATATGCATGGACAAACATTATGTACTCCTAAAACTTGAGTTGACTAATGTGACACAAATGTTTGTGGTTTTAACATTTTCACTTGCCTTGAGAAAAATCGTTCTTTTTTCTAATCAACGAAATAATAATTTTAATGCTTATTTTACATCTTCGTTTATTTGGAGGTCGTTCTTTGTTGATTTTGTGTTTTGATGGATGTATTCTCATTGGTTTCTTATTGGTTGGGGATTTTTCCCAGTATTTAGGCATAATCAATGCGTTTGTCACACTCCTTTTGTATCATCTTATTTAACTTAAAAAAATTTTGATCCCCAATATCCTGATGCTTGACAATAGACGCACAAGTATGATGAAATAACTAGGGAGGACCTGACTTCTGTCGGCCTAGCTTGGCCAATCCGGTGCGTCCCCAGATGACACCTAGCTGCAAAGCTTACAGTAAAATCCGAATGGAAAGTAGTCAGACCCTTGGGCCTAACGATCATGCAGTCCTGGACCTGCTGTGGTGACTGGACACACAGATCCTGGAAACAGGTTAAATGAGAGAAAATGCAAAATACATAGCTGTCTCAGGCTAGGTTGGATGTTTCTCGTTGTCCAACAAAGCTTGCTTCCACTGCCGTCGCCGGCTTATAGATTAGGACCTCATCAATGGGTGCGAGGGGACCTCACTTGAATCACGTGATAGAAAATATTCATGAGGACTTACAGTTACTGAAGCCTCTGGAATCGGTGACACAATTGTTAGTGTTATCTAGGACAACAGCGAAAATTAGTGAGAAATAGAACGCGTCTGTGAGATTTTCACTTCCAGTCGATTCAATAAGTACTTGCCTCCAAGCTCTAATCCGTTGTGTAATAATTAACAGATGGCAGTATGCGCTTGCTGAGATTTGGCTGAAGTCGCGTGTTGAATTTTTCAAGATTTTAATAGAAGAATATCTGAGTTTTGGTGCAAAGAATACCACAGCAAAATGCTTAGGATGCGAGGCAACAAACGAAAAGGCAAAACCACGTCGCAGAATGCCAAATTACGCAGAAGCAGAACGCATTCCAACGAAGGAGTTTTCAATTGACCGTTTCCCTTTGCGTGTGAACAAACGGTTGAATTTAAAGACTCCAGAAAAGAGAACAAGTGGTTTAAGCTGAATGGGTTAGGAAGCTGCACTGTAAAAGGAAATAATCCCTTTGCTGTCATTTATTCCAATCCATGACACATTCAAGGTCATGTGACACGTTCAAGCGACTTTCTATCTATTACAAAGCCCATCTGAGAGCAGCTTATGATTTTTTGAAAATGCTTGTGGATACCTTGACCACCCACAGCCGATTCAGTGGACAAAATTTTTTAATTATCTTAAAAAGTTCACCTGCACCTCATTCTTTGTTGCTTTTCTAATGCCTTCGACTTCATTTCTGTAAGTAACTACTAGTTAATGACTGCTTCCAGATTTAGGAAAGGTTGACCCATCTTTAAGGAGTTAAGTGGTTTGACCAAAAACGATTTAAACATGAATGGTTTCAATTTTTATTGTACGCTCATATTAGTTTTCTTCGAGATGAGACGCAGCCTTACTGCAATCTTGGTGGTGTGGGTGGTAGATTTTCAATCCTGTTAAAAGCAAGCCGTCTTTTTCCACTTCTAGTGGTTTTTTAAAACAATTTTTACTAAAGCCACAAGTAGCAACCATAAAACGATACAGAAGAACATGGCAAATTGTTTTTAGGCTTCATCTGTTATCTTCATATATAAATCCTAGGCTTTATGTTCTACATACTAGTACCAATAAAAATTTCTAGAAATAACTCAAAAGTTCGAAACATTCTTTTCATTAAAAGATAGAATCCGTAATTCTTAAATTGGCCCCAATTTATTGCTCGACCTTGGGTTATGTTGTTGATGACCTGCGGCATACAGGGGCGAATTCTATCGCCGATTCACCCTTCACTTGCCGAGCCCTCTGAAAGCATTCCCGGGCTAAGTCTAACAACTTACGTTGTAGCTTAAAGATAAGTGCTAATGAAAACCCACTTACGACAGACGCTTTAGTGTTGCAAGATTCTATGCGTGCACGAGTTATTCGCGAATATGACTCTAGCTGCAAAAAGTATTTGATGCAAAATCAACGTGATAAAGTAACCTCAAGGACGGACGACTACTGCTCATAGCGTTTGTGTTTGAATCGATTGTAGGAAGCATTGTGAAAGAAAAAAGCTCTTTAGAAGTAAGCGACGGTGCCTGAATGACGTAAAACAACGGTAGTACTCGTGGAGTGGGGAGTGGAGGCAGTTGACGTTAAACTCCCACTCATCGCGTCAGATTATTTTTTTAAACTGTCTTCAGCCCCAAAGATAGTGACAAGTGACCTTCACTTGCTTGCCTGGCTTTTTTCATCTTTACACCCAAAACAAGCGGTTGCGCGGTATTTTTGTCGATAATCAGTACCAAGTGACCGTGCTTTAAGAAAGAACTCCGGGGGTTGAACCCGATTTTTTTAATGGTACTGGCTTTTAACGGCCAGTTCTGATTTAAATTTTCTTCTCACTGTGATACCAGGTCTTTTACGCGAACTAGTTTGCGGTCAAAGCTACGAGTGTGCATCATGTCATGTGTCTTGTAAGTGGGTGAGGATCAGTTCTGTTCCCGTGTGGTCTACCTCTTTGTAGACCATTTATTAACCAAAATACGAGGAACTTTCCCGACCTGAGTTACTGTCTAATGGCAGTAAAAGCAGAATAACGCTATCATCCGGTCATGCTTCTCTGACACATAATTTTCGTTCTGCATGCTTGACACCTTTAAATTATTAACCACATTGACAAATGACCATAGAGGTTACAGGATACATCACACAGGAAGTATCGGTAACAGCTAAATACCCAAACACGTGCTTCGCCGATATTCGGCCGCTGAACGACGTACTTGCGAGGGATTCGGCTCATAAATGGACCCCCCAAAATTCCCCGTATGTTTTCTGGCAGGTACTCCAGTTTTGAAATTGTAAATTTTTACTTTTCTCAGAAGCAAATAGCCAACTTGAAGTTAACCAGTCTGAAGTAGGATTTATAGACGGTCATCCTGCTGCGACTCATGGACTTCAGTCCGAATATTCGTATCAGCTTTCAGTCTGCAGACTGATTTATTTCAAGTTAACGATTAATTTGTGAGGAAAGTAAAATGCTGAAAATGACCCTAGGCTACTTTTCAGTCAGGTGTAATGTTTTCTGAAGAGACCTTACTTCAATGACCCTTTCTGGTCCGCCTTAGTGGACTGCTGATGAAGGATGCAAGTGACAGCATTTTATTTTTATCCATTTTTCCACCCGAAAGTGGTTCCACTTTATCAACATATGCTACACGTCACAATGCGACCGCCTGCTAGGGCTCTAAAGTGAGCTCCAGGGCACAACTGAACATATATGTTCCTTAAGCAGATCGGTGAGCCACACACTATCATCATCTTCCCGATTGCAACCGACAAACAAACGAGCCCGTGGCTCAATGGTAGAGCGTTCGACTCAATTAACAAAGGTCGCGGGTTCGAATCCCTGGTGTGCCACACTTGGGATTGGGTATGACTAGCTGATGACGGCTAATAAGCCAGAAATGGCCATTCCGGTCTCCTTTGTCTTTGTCGGTTCCACTTTATCAAAATATGCTGCACGTCGCTATGCGACCGCCTGTGAGGGCTCTAAAGTAAGCTCCTGGGATGGCAAAATCTAACTTTATTCTAAACATAATTTTACCGCGAATTTGTTTTGCTTATCAGACTCACAGGACTGTTTGAAATTACCTTTATTCGTGAGTTTATTGTGAGGCATGTTTTAACAAACAAAATAAAACCTATAATTTAGTATGATAAAAAATATCCTTATCGACATTTTACTAATAATGGGCAAGTAATAAATTAAATCATACCAAAGCCAAGCATAATTTCAGGTAATTGCGGATAATTTATTAGGTAGGACATTTGACAGTGTACAAAAAACTCCATCGGTGTTAAGCCCAAGGGTCATGCGGAAATTCCTCAGACGAAACATCCGAAGCTGGGTGTCCTAACCGAAAAGATTGATAACCCACCCTTCAGCATTGAATTTCGAAGATGATAGATGCAACCTTCCGTATAGTGAAATACCCCTCCCCGTTAACGTTTTTTCGAAGCCATCAGCAGAAATCATTGTCAAAATGGACAACCTGAGTGCTAAGCAGACTACTGAGTTAACGCAGATGCAAAAAAATTGACTGAGCTCGAGTAAATAAGCCCGAGACAAATAAAGAAACACTTTAATTATAAAAGCTCCCGATTTGCCGAAAACTCAAAAAATGCTCTCGTTGCTTGGCTGATTTTCTGAGCAACAGCCCTGCTTATAATGTGGCTAAGTGAGGGAACTCGAAAGTAACATTTTTCGAAGTAAACTCAGTGGCTTAGTGATTGGGTGATGAAATTGCCTACCTGAATTCTTCTGGTGTAGGTATTTTACCTGTAAAACAGAAAATTAGGAAGAAATCGGTAGCAATCTCTCAGGCTCCCCTAGTTCCCCGTTTTGCGATAGCACCAGTCTGTGACGGCTACGGTAGATGGCGTTCAGTCAAAAGTAACCTTGAATCCGCGGCATCACAGCAATCTGCACCGCTAGCAACCGTTTTATAACCAATTCAAGGAAGTTGTCTCAGATACAAAATTCACGAGCGGTAAGCCGAAAAACGGCTACTGCCTTGGTGTGGGAATTACGCATAGAACCAAAACCACGGGACAGCAAACTTGAAAAAAAACAGAGGAAAGGTTTAATCCTGACTGACAATCGATTGCGCCCAACTGTACTAATGGTTATGAATTTTCTCCATATGCAGGAAGGCGGGGTCATGCGTAAAAGGAGAAATCTTCTTGACCTTAACGCCAAGAATCGTCGTGATTTCCATCTTTTCAGCATTAGACTAACTGCCCAAGAGAAGTCGTGGTTATTGAATGGGAGTCTAGTAATCTACATACCGATGGCATTTGCGCATATATTTGTTTTCAGACTTGTGACGCCAACTATGTCTTCGTTTCTAGCGATGGAATCTCATATAGATTCAAAAGTTCGATTCAATAAACGTAGTTCTCCCCTTTTAGACCGGTTTCCCTTCGCTTAACTGGAAAATATTTTGCGATGTCATCTGAAAAGTACGGTAGAGAGAGATACGCTTTATTCTAAAAGTATCATTTCAAAAATGTCCGCAAAAAGGCGTCCATTCACTGTGGATAAAATTGGTACGCACAAGAGATAGCCCCGGATGATAACAGAAGCTATATACCGAAAGTTACAATTGTCGTCAGCATGAACAGTCATTCGTGAATGCGTCGCAAAATTGCGACAGATTTTTCCCAAGCGGTGCGGGCGTATTTTGCAAATGATTTTTTATTGTATTTAATATAAACAGAGTGGTAAATTACAGCATCTAAGGAGGAAAATAGGCCGGCCCATAAACATAAGAAAATCCCATGTGAATGAATGAGAAAGAATATCGACCCGAATTCTAAAGCCCGCTACAAATCTGCAATCAGAAAATACAACGCATTGTTCAGACGAATTTAGGGATAACTGGAGTTATTGCTATCGACTGGAAATCAGAGACCTAATGCCTTCTCCAGCCCATATATTCGAGTTTTATAAACTGAAAGGGTGACAATGATCACGTAAGAAACGCACCGCAGCCGCTGAATGACAAATCGGTAAGGAACCCTTAGGTTATTGCGAATCCATCGCATAGAGGCTGGCGAACCAGGAGCAACCGCGTACACCCCCGGCACCTGGCTCAGCTGTCCGCACTGCCTACGAACACACACTAATTGCATGGTCTTAGTAGGCCACATGCATCTCCATGAGAACCTGTGGTAGAAAACCGCCAGCTTTCTCGCACAACCGCTGCTTTTCTCACCAACACCTATAGCACATATAAACACGTCAAACATCCCACACTAGAAGCACGCAGTTGTCATGTCAAAAGTTCCATGTTCGCATTATTTCATTGTCACCAATGTTGAAGTTGTGAGGCCGAGAACACGGATATTTCACAAATCAGAAGTCAGGACAGACGGATTAGGTAGCACGAGCTTTTACTGAGACAAAGAGCTTACAGGGGCTCTGCAAGCAGTTGCCGCTAGCTGTCTCTCCAGGCCAGTTGTAGTGTCACTGCCCGCTGTTGAGGTTACTTGACCCCAGGACGTCATCTGTCGCCTGCAGCCAATCAGTTAAATAGCGCATGTTGATTGGTTTCACGCACTTGCAAGGATGGCGCCAAGACTCTAGCGGTTAAAGCAGGAGCGTAAGCCGGACGGCATGATTCAGCATCTGCGCTGGCCATCACGTGAGCCGACCGCCTCAACCAGGAGCGGCGGACTAAGCGGCGCGCGTGGGAATAGACTGCCAAAGACACCTCTCCCGCAAGTGGGAAATGTGTGCCTCGGCTACTTCTCCATGTGGCTGATCGGCAGTACGTGTCAAAACATCATGATGACCTAAAATCTGTGGTTTGGAAGTTTTCCAAGTGACGATTGAACTCGCAGTCAGCCCAGTATATGTTTGTGCGGAGTGGCCGACTTGTGGACTGAGAGTCAGGCTGTAATTACACCAAAATATGGCCTTTATGGCACTCCCACTCAGTTGGGATCCGAGCCAGTAGTGACTGCATGTTTAGGGGCGACTCCGGCCGTGCCAACAACCTGTGCTCTCTTCCGCCTCCGGTCTTCTTGAATTGGTCATGACACCGGACCCAGGTGGATGAAGAGGAAAGAGTGCAATAGATGCAGTGAAAGTCTACTCTCACTATAATCTAATGCACGCGCAAGTCACCGGTCCTGCGTCACCAGTCTGCGGTGCACACGGTGGACCTAGTCGAAATCGACGATCGAATTGTCGCCTTTTCTCCCGCGGGTGACAAAAACTCTGTTCTGACCCTCCGGTGTGCGCGTTTTTTTCGCGTGATCCAGTCCTCTGCGCGGATGATGCATAAATCACATCTGCTGGATCCCTACGACAGGACAGGACCCACTCACCCTCCGGTAACAGGCCCTGCGCTAAATTCCAGGAAGGGTACCCATTTCCCTGTCCTAACCCTAACCCCAAGCTTATCTCCAGCTTAACCTCAACACTACTTCTAACCTTCGCACTAATTTCGTCGGAACTTACCGCAAAGCCGTCTCTGTTACGGGGCGTTTCTATTCCCGCGTTCTGATGCGAGGCAATAAAGGAATCCTTACGAATCTGCATATCGGAAAGCGCTTTTCGAGGGCTCTTTTCTAACCTCACAGGGAATCCAGCGCTTCGAAAGCAGCAGTTTTTAGTCTGTTACTAGCACCCTTCTAATCCATTATGACGAGAAGGATCAGTGTAAGGAGAGCGGATATTTGAAAAGAGCTCATCTTATGTATCCAAAAGAAACGAACACGAAAATCATTGCTTTCTAGACCACGCATACGTTATGGATGCCTACGTGAGATCATTTCAAGGCATTCCTACCTGGACGATTTCGGCGACGGGCTTTGGCTCGATCGTGGGTGATTACAGAGTTATAAAAATCAAGCACACTGGTTATGATCTCAATGGCACGCAGAGGAAGGATTAGACTAAATTTTATTTACGGAAAATGATTTTCGTTGTGTAAGGTATGAGGGCGCACCGTCGGATCGGACTAGCACGTTGTCGCGCCTTCCACTCAGGCCTTGCCTTCTTCGGTGAGAGTAAGCGACGGTTTGAACGGCAGGGAATTTATAATACGAGTTCGCATACCACACCGACCTGTATGCCTGACTTATACGCTAAGCATTCGGTTCCTAGGCCATCTCCACGATTTTTAGGTTTTAATTGTCAAAATGTTTTCAGCTACGTTGGGTCTGAAAGGTACAATAAAACGGCCGTCATCTAGGGACGCCTGGAATGGTGATAATTGCACTGCAGCTGTCTAAGATATTACGAAAAAGTGACGAGGTGGGGTGTTTATTTCGACCAATGTTTGTGCTTTCCCAAGTAGATACAAAAGTGGATGCTAATAACGAACAACATACCCCCACGGCTGAATTATACTAAGAATATAGTGACGGTACCCACACGGGCACTCAATAAAAGTATTCTTATCATGTCTTTCATGTAGAGACATCTGGCTTCTAAGTGTTTAGGGATATGACAGGTACTAACATCCTTAATTCTATAGGCAAACTTTTAGAAAGGTTTTTCGTTCTGGATTACTGACCACTGTCAACCAACGCTACCACCGTTTTCTCAAAATGTTAAATTTACCTAAGATTTAAAAAAAGCGTAGTCAACTGTTTCCCCTTTGAAACACAACATGAACGCAACGCAGGCCGGATATAATTAATCGGAGGTGAATTCCAATCTACCCTACCCTTCGTTAAGCATAGAGCCGAATGCGAGCATAAATACCCTTGAGACGAATGTCCACAGTGCAGGTGTATGAATAAGTAAAGAAGGCTGCTCGATCGCTGGAATCACGTCTTTATTCATCTGCGCTTTCCAAATCCTACTGGACTCCATCTTCAGAGGTAAAAGCGGCAACAAAATTAACAACTGTTATAGGGGGAAGGAACCAAAGAGATCTCGGCAAGGCTAATCCAGAGGTGACTGCGTAGGGTTCCGTATGCCAGTGCCAGATCGATATATCAATTGACTGAGTTCTCATCGAATGCCAAGAATCCAATCGAGTCGCGGCTTGTCTGGCTTCTAGTGTGGGTGACTATCTTCGTGGCGGTGAAGTAAGACTCGTGACGCGTTTCGTAGATGCGAGCGGTCACTTGTGATAATCAGTCACCCCGTCTCACAGCCTGCTTATGTTGGTTAATGCGCGATCCAAGCATGCTTCCAGTCTGCCCTGTGTAGTTACGAAGACATTTTAGGCACAGAATGTGATACAGTAAACCCGATTGCACACTAGAATGTAATCGGCCCCTGATTTTAATGATTTTGCTGCGCGTGATAGCTTTGAGCGGGTGTGCCATTCCAGTGTTGCTGGTGTTCGATAGGGTTTATAGTTTACTTTTGTTGCGCTGGTTTTGTTGCCGCTTTTATCTCTGACAATGAACTTCAGTACGAGTTTGAACGTTAAGGTGAAAAAGGAAATGATGCCGAGTGAGCAGCCTTTCTCGTTATAGATAAATGCATATTACTTGCTTTTTCAATTCAGTTTACTATCTACCTTTCAGTAGATAATCATTTGTAGTAATTATTCAGTAATGAGCATCCGAGGTGACGTGCAAACAGAAGGCCCTTCGGAAATCAGAAATGTCGACTATTTCGAGCTGTTTGCAACAACTACCACAGTTCTGGGTAATACTGATCACACCCCTCCTTGCATGCCATCTCGAATTCAAAAACTCGGTACATTGAGTTTAGTAGGGATAGCAGTCGAGGTAGAACTAAAGACAGTGAACCACACGCCCATTACACCATGGGCGACAAATGGTTCACAAATAGCCACTGTTAACGGATAAATGGCTTAGCAGAACCAACCTACGCAAAAACAACAAGGTTTCTGCCGATACACGTAGTGAAAATCAACCCCTTAGGTGTCACAAGATCCTCTTAAAACCTGCGACCCTAAGCACGATGCTAATGCGGGGAGTCAGGATATTAAATGTCTGGAACTAGCATAGTGAACACCAAGGTTATGTTAAGCGTCCGACTAATGTTTACAATACAAACTCATTGTGCAGAGGGCGTGGGTGCACTTACCTAACCCGTAATGCTAAGTGACAAAAAATACAAGCGGATATAGTCGTAGTCATCTGTGATTTTCCAAAGCTTGTGCAGAGCAAAATTTCAAAGGTAAAAGGAAGGAGACACTTTTCATGTCGTATGAATGTGATGAAGGCCACGAAAAACTGATGATAAACCAAATCTAATTGCAACGGTATGCATAATAACTGAGACAACCGGTTTCATGTTGCTAAGAATGAGTCTTCGACTAAGGTCGGCGCACTCCCGAGCACCATTTGGCCAGTTTGCATGCCGGCCTGACAGAAGGAAAGTCGAGAGGTGCGCTCAAGATCAACTTCAGCGTTTTTAACTAGCCGCCTCGACATCGTCGATAGCCAGGGCCGGTGTTTAACGAGGTGATGTCCCGGAAGAGTTTGCGTTTAGATTGGCGAAGTACATTGCCGAAACATGTCAGCCGGTGAATAAAAAGCGGAGCAGTTGACGGGTGCTGTTTTACGGACTGGTTCCCTAGTCGTTAAATAGAGATGTGATTAAAGAGAGAAAATGGGGCAATGGAGTACAAGTTTCACTGATCTATGACTTGCTGGAGGTATTTATCTTCTGAGCGTTCGGTATTGTTTTAATCAAAGTACTGCGTGCTCGCCACTATTTTTAAATGGGGTCACGCTGATTCCTGGCACTTCGAGGAAGTTGGACGAGGGACGCACGCGCTTGGTTGGTAGGATGACTGACTTAACCTTGACCTTGTCAGTTCCGTACAGCTGGACTCATGATATCAGAAGCTGTCCAATGACCTAAGCAGCTTACTGTCTATTGAGACCACCTTCGAAAACCGAAATTCAAGGTACATATGCTATGTATAAGAATATAAACGTGAGCATAAGAAATGCCAGAGGAGATAACACGTCTGAATACTGCAGGTCACAAATTGGCTCAATATTCGAGAGCTTACATACGAAAATTTCACCTGAACCGTTGGCAGAAATGAAACCAGGAGTTATTTTAACGGAGTGGGAGGAACCGGTCAAGGAGATGAAAAGTCCGAAGGATGATCAATCATGTCTTTTTTTAAACAGATGACGTTTTTACACATAAGTGGAAAAAACGCAGAAATCCCATTCACTTCTTCTGAGCCTCAGCAGCTTCGGCCTCCTTAATTAGCTCGTCCACCTGACTTTGTGAAATAAGTTTCACATAGGTTTTGTCGTTTTTCCTCTGAAGAATGCCGATCTCAACCTAAAGGCAAAAACAAGGGAAGGAAGTAGGAAGTAATTTTTCGCTATGCACCGAAGATCGAAGGTTCCTCTTCTCAAGAAGACCGACCGGTGCTTTATTTTGATTTTGGACATGGTAGTAATTACGGTGTGAAAAATTAAAAACGACAGTTTTATTTTTGACATATTTGACCAAAGATGGTAATAACCAGCAATATTACGATTAACAAGCATTGTCTTTCTCTGAAAATAGTTGAGCGTGTCGATTATACAAAAAAGTGGTTGATGCGAGGAAGAATTTTTCAGGGAGTCCAAGCTAATAAATGAGTCTTACTAATAGAATGCATGATATTGTGAGCCCTAGGTCAAAACTAACATGGCTATGACCTATAGCACATAGGTCTAAGAGATCCAGCCATATAGCCCCCCTCCCATTTTTTAATTGAAAAGCGAGTGGATAAGAACATAACAGTTGTACGTCATTGGATAATTAAGTTTCACGTCATATGTGTCGGTGTTTTTTGCGAATCTGATGGGGGTACATCATTGACTAGCCCTCAAAGACAACTCGGTTCTATTCTGCTTAACTACAGAGTCAGTTACATCCCAAAAGTAGACAGCTTTTTGAGTATGCGCCAGCAGTAAACAAAACTTGGCCGAAAATTAGGCACCGTCAACCAAAATGAACTACCGACATCAAAATAAGTCAGAGGTTATATAAGCGTCCAATCAACTGTCCTTTATAGCTCCGCCTGAATGTTTTTGGGAAAAACCTTTATTTAATTGAAATCATATCACAGGAAAGTTAAGGCATTCAATCACTGAAAAACTTGGCATAGCCATCAGAAGTAACGAATGAAAGTCCCTGCCCGTTTAGAGGAGCGGTGATTTTCCTATGGGCTGGCTAGAAGTGGTTTGTCTGTAATCAAGGTCATTTTTAATCCTCCCAGCACTCTTAATCTCATCTAAATGTGTCCTTCTGCTCTTCCCTATCATGGACAAACTACAAAATCTAGTCGGGCAGTAAGGTTCGAAGTTTAAGTCGAAAACTGAGCAATGGCTACATAGAAGCGCTGCACTAAGTTGTCTAACGGTCACAAACTGCATCAAAAACCGTGCACAGCTCATTCATAGAGCAGTCGTTACAGTACCCGAAAGTAAAATTATGGCGGACGGTGATTCGCTCATATCGTATAGGAAATACATTTTGGATTTCAAGCATATCACTTTCCAGAAACCACTGCCACATACTTCGATCCTGAAATTCAATCAAAATTAATGGTCTTCATTGATGACTTCACCAAAGAATTTCGCCATAAACATTTATATAGTAGCTACCAGGTTACGAAGGCGCATGAGGAATCGATAATGCTGGGGTTTTTCACGTAGGTTTATAGCTCAGTTTTTTAACAAGTCTTGACAAAACGAGATTTTTTAATCGGTGTAAACGTTTCAACGATGACAGCGAAAATTTACACATGCGTTGCAACTTCCCATTAAATGCAGCCTACTCTGTATAGACCACTTAATAAAACAGCTGTTTCTTCCACCATTATTTCGAAGACGAAATAGTGTCCCTACACAGAATTTCTCAGCACTTCGTAATCAGTGTCCTGGTGGATAGACTAATAAAACTCCGCTAAACATTCCTGCGTACTCAATGTAGAGAGAGGATTCCATAGAGTGCGGCCGAATAAGATGTCCTAGAGAGGCAAACACATGCGACTACCAACAATTTTTGCGATTTGTTCTGGCACTGACAAGGGCGGAATGGAGCTTATATGCTCGATAACAGTTAAAAATGGATTTCAGAGAATTAAGGATGACTCCAATCTAGTTTAACGCTCTCCGTGAACTAGCAAGATAATAAAGCAAGAATCTAAGCCGAAACGAAGGTAAGTGAGGAAAGATGAATGAAATTCATAAAAATGAAAGTAAAGAGCAAGCAAACCTTGTCGGAGGTCAACTTTGACATCGTCATGGTTTTGTACAAAACTTTCACGCTAAGCTTGACTGCGGCGTCAGTTGTGGCCTCTGGATCATAATCTGATTCAAGGATGGATGATGCAGCGGAGGAGCTAGATCCGATGCAGGCAGCTTTCCACCCGAGGAAGTTTCCGGATGGATCGCTTTGATAAAGCTGGTAACCATAGTGCTTGTCCCAGCCTATGAAAAGCATCGACACACCAAATGGACGTCTTCCACCATACATTGTGAAGCCATGTTGTAAATTACATATATGGCACACAAGCTGTTCCACTGGCATAGGTTCTTGGTAGTTTAGAAGATACCTGTTGTCAATAAAATAGACATTTAGCAGTCGAATTACCGTTTTCTGATTTTTCGGTCAATATTAAAATATCCGTTTTAATATATCTACAGAGAAATTTCATTCGGTACATAGAATGAAGTAGGGACCGAAATAGCCACAAACAAGGACAGCTTCGCTCAAAAAGACGCCCAGGAACCTATTCACGGAATTAAAGATAAAATAAGGACAATCAATTGGACAATTTATTCAAATGCCCGACTTTACGAGTGCTAATGTGATGGGCTTCAACAAAATTTACGCCAAAAGGCAAGACAGAAGGGCGGCTTTATGTTATACCTACTCGTAACGAAAACATATATTATCCAACTTGTAGCAAAATGCCATAAATACTTGCTTTTATCAAAGACAAATGTTGGAGCCGAAGCAACAATTGTTGAAACGGAAAACGGATATGGGCGGAGTCGAACGCCTATTGTGCGTACTACTAACTATTCTAGCCTTTGTAACGAGTCGTAGGAAATTTTCGAAATGGTTTAATCGTTTGGTAGGAGTTCCTAAAAGCCACCGGAATGGGTAGTAAATCTCAATGGAAAGGTGTCAAGGTGATTACGTTCACGAGTCAAGGCACTCAAATCCCAGACTCGCTGTTTGTCGCTGTAAACAAAGGAGAAATCATAAGCCCTGGCTGCATACGTTTTTTTAGTTTTAAACGAACCACTGAGTTTTACATCGCAAGTTACGTTATATTCACTGGGTGTCTCGGTAACACACCATATGGCATTAGTGACCACCCTAACCTTTCCTTTAGACCTAAAAGAGCCTAAGTAGCGCCAATCCGGCCGCCGCAAAGGAAAAATTAGCATAATCTCGGGCCCGAAATAATCGACAAACATGTTAGGTGATATCGAAAAGGCAAACTCGGGTATAGCCCTTCATATACAATAGTTGTCAAAGTAACCGATTGACAAGGAACAAAAATTACCTTTGAGCGATCAAGCGCATTTCGTTTATCAACACGGTGGCATCAGCGGTGATTCCAGCAACAGCACAAGCAATATCATCGTTAATTTTATAAATTTTCTCCGAGAAAGCCGTCTCATCAAGAAGTTTGTTAATAAAACGCTTTTCCGCAGCGAGCACGATCCCATCCTTTGCAACAATACCCAGACACGTGCCCGCGTGTCCGACGGCTTCCATAGCGTACTCCACCTGATAAAGGCGACCTTTTTGCAAATTTTAGCAACTTAAGAATAGTTTACCCTCTGGTGAAAAGATAGTCGTACGTGTATCGTATCGGCGTGCCTAAAAAATGCCGTGAATTTTGAACATGATAATTTCCAACTTTGAGTTGGGCGGAGCATAACTCACCATCTCTCAGCAATAAATTCAATTAATCGCCTTCAAAGTAGCTCACTTAAACGACTATTTTGATATTGATTGTTACTAAGGTATTCCAAACTTTTGTAGCGGCCGAAGGCTTCGAGCATAACGCTCACCTTCGAACGAAAAGCACTGGAAATAATTTTTGGCTAAGACGGAGCTAAATATAATTGTTAAACACGTCGGCACTCATCCGGGTGACAAAAGGGAAAATGAGCATTTAGGTTATCATAAATGAACAATATAAATGAGTACGAGTAGAATTAAAAGAAATGGGGAAAATTTACACCATGGACGAGTAACATAAAGGGACAAACTGTCTGGATGTTAAGTGTTACTTATATGTCAGCTGATATTACCGATAGGGAATGCAGCATTGTGGGTAACTGAATGGAAGGGCCGTGTGAGGTGCCGACGAAACGAGAGTACGGTCGAGAAGCATTGTGGGAGAGGCATCGTTGGTAGAGAGGGATGGGCACTGGCTATTTTCATCAACACGCAGTAAAAGTATGTTCTTTCTCAACGCCAGATCCCTGCTCAATATGATACCCTGCTTTAGACTGTGGTCGTAGTTCACTGTCCAGATATTGTCATAGTAACAGAAAAATGGACAAACACCTTCCGTAGCCGACTGCGAACACTCCCTTCTTAGTTATAATTATATTCAAAATGATCGTCTCTACAGTCGTAGTGGAGGAATTAGTTTAAGCAAGAACTTGCACTTCTGTCCTTAGCACATCCACAATTAATCCGTTAAATAGAGCTGCTGGATTCGAGTTACTTAAAAATAAGATATCTTTAATCGTGGGTTGTGTCTATCTCCCACCCAGTGCCCGTGAATATTATGAGCTTCGTCTCTCACAGGCATTTCATGCCACGGCTGACTTACATTCTAAGTATTACTTGGTTGCAGCTCACTTCAATCACTTTGATGGTTTCTACCTTCGACCCTATAAAGTTCGAGGACATACTCGAGACCGTCGATATCGGTATGTGGAATCAGGTTGAAAACTTTCTCACCCGAGGATCGAGCATGATTGATCGTATCTTCTGTAGAGGATGCCTGCCTTTGACAATGTCATCATTAGGCGCACTCGGGAGCTAAGACCACGAAATAATTGTGTTTACACCAGAATTCGAAACCGATTAAACGTTTTCCACAAAAATACAGCTATTTCTTCGATTTTAAATCAGCACTTTTGACAAAAACTGTTTGATACATCTTAAATCATACTATTGGTCTGATTTCTTTCAATATGAATACTTGTACTTATATACTGTACGAAAGTGTCTTACCGGTGCTAACCAAATATTAATTCTAAATTCTGAAAAAAATTTTCTAATCAACTTATTTTAAAGGTTTTATTCCCCGTAAGAAAATAATTAATGTAATCGATGAGGTTTGTCTCTCTTTATCTTGTCGCCGTAGGTTGCGTAAAATCTCTCGTCGATTTCATGTGAAAAATGATTTTTCCGATTTGCCCTGGATTCGATGTAGTTTTCAACCGGGCGACGAGGCTGTCCGAAGAAAAATGGCAAGCCAACTGTTCCACTTCTGCTCATCCGGGGTTGTGCCGGCGCCGTGCTCTGAAACCATAACACT
The DNA here is from genome assembly GCA_017591395.1 of Schistocephalus solidus. Lineage (NCBI taxonomy): Eukaryota > Metazoa > Platyhelminthes > Cestoda > Diphyllobothriidea > Diphyllobothriidae > Schistocephalus > Schistocephalus solidus. The sequence goes on from WEDG01001795.1 coordinate 120,705, forward strand.
TACTCTCTGGGACATTACCGTAACAATTCGAAGCTTTTTGTTAATATCCTAGTCCTGGACTAGATGGTGTCACATTCAGTATTATAAAGGTGAATACTAATTATATTTTCCCGTCCCTTCTGTGTTGGATACTTAATCTAATTCTAGAAAGTGGAACCTTCCACAGTTTTTGGAAGGAATCGCACATTTTGCCTATCTCCAAACACAGCCGATCTACGTTATTTGATGACCTCCGACCAATCAATACACTTTCTGTAGCTTCTAAGATCTTGGAGGCCTTGATCATAGAGAAAATGAAGTATATCTTAACTGATAATAACCTACTGAGTGCGGCTCAGCATTAGTTACCAAAAACCAGGTTTGTGACACATGTCAGCTCTCTTTCTTAGATCATGTACTATAATCTTGAGACAATAGTTTTGCACTTTACATAGTCTATGTCAATTTCATAAAGGCTTTTGAGCGTATTGACTGTGCTCTTCTTCTCTTGAAACGTTTCTCTTTCGATATAAAGTATCAATTTCTCAACTTATTATCTTGTTACCTGAGCTCTCGCCCACAATATATTAAGATCTCAAATGTTATATCCAACCCCAAACGTGTGAGGAGTGGAGTTATTCAGGGTAGTGTGCTTGGCCCACTCATATTTTGCCTTTTTGTCAATGATGTACCAGATTTATTTCAGAATGGTAGACCCTGTACTTTCACTGATGATTTAACTGCTGTCTATCGACATAAGTCAATAGATCGCAACATCGTGCTGGAACTCTTAAAGAAAAACGATATATAGCCTTTACCCAGTGTTTGCTGCACATGACGCCTTTCCCTCTTAGCAAAAATGTTCCGTTATGGTTGTTGGCGACGATCATTAGCCTCAACTAAGCATAGATGGTCACGACCTAAATGTAACTGGAGTAATTAAGGATCTGGGCATATCTTATTCCACTTATCTTCAAAGCACACAGAACTATCAGGTGTATCATTCGAAATTTTAAAACAATTGATATTAGACTTTGCCTTTATAAAAAGGTACGATACACCCGGCTTGGGATACTACTATTTTCTATTAAACCTTCTGCGCGCTAGTGAACGGAACAAAGAGAATCAGTCAAGTATTTTTTTACTAAAAGAGTTTTATCGTCAGAGCACCGTAATCTGACGTATCAAAAACGCCGTGGGCTTATTAACATTGGTCCCTTATGGTTTCTCCGCTTACGGAAGGGGCTCTTTTACGTTTTCAAGCTATTAACTGGCCGTACATTTACTATCAGTAACACTTGAGGCAATTTGAGCACTCTCGGCTCAGCAGTCACCACAACGTTTTTTTATTTCTTCCCCTAGCATGCACAGTTAGACATCGTCAGTTTTTCGGTAAATGCCACAGTAGCATGGAATAAACTACTCCAGAATATAAAAATCCTGCAAACGTATTCTCTGTTTACTGCATTCAGAACAGCTTCCAGGAATTCTGGGTGCCACTACAGTCGACTCTATCTTCCGAGTTGACGGAGTGCGTGGCCCCTGCATCCCGTCCCAGGTCTTATTTCAGGGCGATGGCGCTGTCTCTGCTGCCTAAAACTGTTGCATTCGTCAGCAGACAGCAAACACCCATCCGCTGATGCACCCTTGCCTCGTGCAGAATCCTGGTTTCTTAAAAAGGAAAGGAGAATGAAAATGCGCTGCCCTTTTACTAACCCTTCCTCGTTCTAAACTGCTATCACCAGAAGGACAGCAAATTTTTCTCCTGAATGAATTTAATTTTAGAAAAACACTAATATCTATGTTCCTTCAGGGGTTTATTTCACTGCTAGCCTGATCCACACTGTCTGTTTCTTCTGACCACCTGCAAACTGGCATTAAATACGATTATTTACTATTAATTACTTTACTTTATTGCATGTTTTTTCTTTATATTCGCATATTTTTTAACAATTTTATCCAACTGAGGGACAAGAGAATTGTAAGATTTTTTTTTTTTTTACTTCTTCGACTGACACTTACAGATGAATATCACCAGTTTTTTAACCTTGAGGCAATTTCTGTCTGGAAGTACGTAGTTAGGAATATGGCGTTTATGAAAAACAATTTTGTCGGAAACTCCTTTTCCTTACCTTCCGAATTCCAGGGCAATGACTTAACTTTTTATTCGACGAAACCCTGCATTCGTCTTCTCCAACGATTGAATCTGGGTACTTGAGCCCCATTGCTTTGTTTTATCCCAGTGAACGCTGTTGGTTCTGCTGTTGTTTTTTCCCCCAGCTAGTTAATTGTTTCTTTAGCGGTGAGCTCTAATTTCAGTTAGCCGCCTCATCTGATTCAAAGCTTTTATGCTATAAAAATTAATACTGTGAATGAATTTCATCGTGAAGGTGTCTTAAAATCATTCTTAAAACTTAATTTTAGGCTTCATACCTCATCCAGCGGAGAATGGCTCTCCGAAACCGACACAATGATGTGTTTTTTAACCGGATCATGAAACGGTAGAAAACCAAAAACGAGGGAGCCGAGGAACGAAAAGATAAAAACAGGTTCAAATAATAGTGACGAAAAGGTCTTCTCTGTGGCAGACCCCTTACATCATCAGGGCTGGTTCTCACCCAAAAGCCGGCTACAAAATGTGATGTACCCAAATATACAGGGCCCACTCAATAAAATGAATGAGCTCTGATACTTTTTTTCACTACTTAACACCAAACATCAACTTAAGCGGGGTTGACACCAGTCCATCTTGATCAGCACCAACAGGATTTGCATTCAATCGCAAGAAATGGGCAGATGCCTATATAACGTAGTTATTCAGTTCCAAATTGAGATTTTGTATACTACTGCTCAAAGTCTCCTTTCAACAATCGACAAACTCGATGCACTAGTTTCCGACCGAAACCCCGAGGTCGTTGCTATAACGAAAACGTGGCTCAAAGCCGAAATCGCCAAAACCTAGATTTCGGTAGAAGGATGCCATCGCTTTCTCAAAGACCGCCAAAAAAACACAGGAGGTTGGGGTGGTTGTATATGTAAGGAGAGTAATCTCGGCAGTCGAACAAGCGCATGCAATTCACTTTGAATTTTGAATCCGTCTGGATAAAAATAAAGAGAATTGTTCGCCAAACCTCCAATGCCTGACAGTATTCAGACGACCAATCCTTCTGTGTGCAACTGGTGTCACCAAGAGGTTCTTAATGCGGGAGAATTCAACGCAATTGTAATAGATTTGGAAAAGCTGACAGTGGACAGTGCGCAAACTTCCTTCGACCGTAAGCCAATACATCTGACACTCGCCCATCCTCTGGCCCAGAATATTCGGTCACCAAAGAGCTTTAGAGAGCATGAGAGGGCCAATTTCTCGGACCTTATGTTTATAAAGGATTTCTTTAATATTGAAGAAGTGCATTCCAATACACCACCCGGCCAGAGTGACGAGAATGGAAGGGAAGCGAATTATATGCAAGGCAGGTTTTAGTCTGGGGAAGAACATATTGGTGTCTGTAAATTGGGAATGTTTACTCAAGGGATATCCGCAAGATGACTGGAGATCGTTTAAGACGATTTCGCTAGATTTGCTTGAGTGCTATTTTACAGTCAAGGTACAAAAACCGGCTAGTTACCCTGTCTGGTTTACAAGGGAAAATAACCGTCAGTTGAAGGATAAGAATAAAAAAATTGAAGATTTTAAGGGAAACTTGGTTACTTTAACAACTCGAGGATTTTTTGCCAGCGAAATTCGGGCAAAATGAATCCGACAGGTAAAGAAGAACTATGAATCCATAATTATATAGCAGGCTGAAAATAAAGATAAGCTTTAATTTCACTTTATTAAAAGTCAACTTAAAAGGACCCAGTTCTACCACTCAAGGGTGATAATTATATAGAAGCAGTTTAAAACGGTGACAAAATCACGTACTTGGGCTGGTTCTTTGCCTTGATATTAACTAAGAAACTAAAATTCAGTTGCACAATGTCAACGGTGCTGTGGTAAACGTCGGTCCAGTGTTTTAATATATACTCTTCCCGGTATCTGTCATGGAGATAGAGCTGAGTAATCTCATAGAAATAAAGTCCCCGAACCCGGACAATCTGCAAGCCAACTTCTTAAGAGAATTGGCGAGTGAAATATCCCAAACACAGACAGCACAGACCTTCCATGCTCTTTTTGAATAAGGGAAACTACCACCCGAATGAAGGACAACACCTGGATATGCCAATGTGGGGCTCGAACTAAGGTCAACAATGATAGGTCCATCAGCCCAACCTGCATTTGCTGTAAAATAATGGAAAATGTTCTTAAGAAGACAACAGTGAAGCTCCTGTGGGAGTACCACTTACTCTCAGGGCTGTAACTCAACTTAAGACAGCGCAGCTCATGTGTTTTTTCCAGTTTATTGTCCGCGACTGAGCAGTTGACTCGCGCAATGGACGACGATGGTAGGGTGGATGCCATCTACATTGATTTCAAGAAGGCAATTGACACCTTCCCACAAAAACGTCTAACCTATAAATTATCTGAAAATCGAATAAGTGGAAAGCTGCTGATATAGCTCGCAGATTTCCTTACAGGGAGATCGCAAGCCATGTTCATCGATGTCGTGAAGTCAGTCCCTACCCCCGTTCTAAGTGGTGTCCCCCAAGGGGTTGTCCTATGGCCGTTGTTCTTCCCAGTTTGTACCAACTAATGTGTTGCCATTTCTTCGAAGCGACTGGGATGGATAATCTGCGTGGTCCTTCCTTTAAACTGCAGACTAATTTGGTCAATATGGACGTCCGACGGAACGCCTTCTCTCGGAAGTTCGTTGGAGGATGAAATGGGCTCCCCGACGTGGTGATCGTTTCAGGAACTGCTTAAAACATTTAAATGCAAACTATATACCCATTTGCTGAGCAATTACTGTGTTTTTAGTCAAGATTATGTCAGTGGCGGCAGTTGGCGTGTAGCTCACACGTACCGATGCCTTTAAATTTACAGTTCCCAGAGTTACTCCTGTAAAAAATTAATTTTATTATCATTTTGGATGTGAAAAGCAGGTGCAGTCGCGAAATCCTTTTTTCCTGAATAAAGTTACTGAAGGTGACTGAAACATGCGACGTCCAGTTTCCCTCGTGGACAACGGTTAATAATCTGTACCATGGTTATCTCACGGACTGTAGGCTACTTTCTCTATTTCTCATTGTAAATCATAGTTCAGATAAAATCACACTTCCTAGTCAGATATTTTCTTGTATTTCCTCGATTTAGGCTGTATATTTATTGCGATAATGAAAAGCAACTGGCATTTATTAATAATGACCTGATATTAACCGTGTCTGTGACTGGAAGCGGTCTCAGTTTAATACAGTAAGCTGCTTGCATAATCATCCAACTTGTGTTCGGTTTAGGGTAGTGTGTGCCTTAGTCACAAAAATCTCGAGTAGCAGGAGACGAGGGAAGTTCCAGGAATGGGGGATTTATTCTATACAGACTCCTTTGCTACTGTTCCACTTACCGATGGCTGCTGGCATAAAATGAGCATGTGCTGACGAGGTTAAGCAGTATCTGAAAGAATCCGTGGTGCAAGTGTTAGGTACACATTACCTCCGGCTAATTGGGGCTCGTTGCATCACCTAATGAGTGGTGTGTCTAAGTATTACACTTGCATTGGCGTACCCGAGATATCGTGGGTGTCGACCCACGATGCATCAATGTGATCACTCCTGGTCGATCGATGCGATTGGATACCTCATGCCGGGAATGGCTAATTGGCCCTCGTCATGGAAGTCCTGCTTACCCCTTAACGTGTGGGAGAGACTATAAAACTGGCCCTAAAATTTTGGTAATTATGATATCGGAAAGTTAACCCTGGCTCATACATACAAAAAGCATGGTTGAAAAACTACAGTGGATAAAAAAACAGGAAAGAAAAGTATTCATTAAACTATCATTATGGAACAAACCTGTACAACTTATAAGCAATTGCATTACAAGCCCTCCTGCTGGTATTTTTAAGTGGTGAGCATGCGCGAACGAGGAAAATGAGCAAGTAGTGAAAAGAAGACTTTCGAACTGAACTTGAAGGTGACTGTCCAGCATACTAACTTCAGAGGAAATAAAAAGCTTGGCAAAAATTATTATGCTGAAATAGTAGTGTGATTTAAAGTATCTGAAGTGATGTATTCCAATACTCAATAAAATGAGGGTAATTTACGATGTTTTAGGAGAACTAGACTGCCACGCGAGGAAAGAGAACGAGCTTGGGCAGCTATAGGCTGCCCTGTTATTGATAGAATATACTTATACAAAATTTGTCAAAGAGGTGAATATTACAGTAGAGAGGAGGCCAATCGTACAGAAAAATCTTAGAAGTTACGGTCATACTACATTTTGTTGCCCAAATAACAAGTTGGCAGGCAGGCGAGGCCGAGGAAGCCACTAGGACCGCCATACTTTCGGTTAGAGATAGCATTGGAAGATGGCAAAAACTTGCCTCTTAGTCCATTTTCAGAAGGTTTATAAATTCTAATTGAGTGTGGAACATTTTCAAAGCCTTCCTTAGTGAATATATGATAACTTCGACCGTACTCTGAGTGAAGGGACTAAATCTATGTAGATTGCATCAACTGAGCACTGTCAGTATGCTTCAATCACGGAAGAATTTTAAAAAGGGTCATGCGCCTCCTTTGCGCCTTATAATTAATGGAATTTAAAGGTTAAGTCAACCCAGAGCATGCTCTGCTGTCTGAAATGATGGACTAAGCAGTTGACGAAGGAAATGTGGTGCACGCAATCTAAATAAACGTGAAGAACACCTTTGCTAGCGTGCCTCACCACCGTCTACCATACAAACTCAACCATATACGGGAAAAGGGAAAGCTCTTAAAGTGTATCGAAAACGTTCGGGATGGGCGATTTCAGGTTATCCGTCCTGACGATCAGCAATCGGCGAAGGTGGCAGTTGAGAGTGGGGCTCCGCAGGACTCCGCAGGGCTCCATTCTTGGGCCTATCTTCTTCCTTTACGAGTACAACTCCATTTCCCGAAGAGCATTTTTTCTTTTCATATATATATGTGATTGGGTATGACTGACTGATGACGGCTAATAAGCCAGAAATGGCCATTCCGGTCTCCCTTGTCTTTGTCGGTTCCATTCAATATATATATATATATATATATATATACATATATATATATATATATATATATGAAAAAGAAAAAAATGCTCTTCGGGAAATGGAGTTGTACACGTGAATTTTCAAGTTGGTGACACCAACCCGTCGTCAGACGAAATGAACAGAGGACACAGGACACAAATTTGCCTGGGACAAAACCCGCATTGTTGCCTCCTGTCCATCTAAGAAAGGCCGAGAATTTTTAGAGGCCGTTTTCTCAGATGACTCATGCATCAACCGACGCATCGAATTGGACCATGTGTACGACTACCTGAAAGAAAGCGGGAAGAAACGACAGCCAATCCAAATGTAAATGCCCCCACAATGACAACAATTGGCAGGAATGACAAAGCAATATCGATTTTTCCGGCACGTGTTAAATTTTAACTGTTTTTGCACACTTACCACAAGTCTGACGACGATCTGGGGTGCCAGCGTCGAAAATTTACATAATAAAGTTACCTATTGTTTCCCAAAGAACGTCTTTGCTTCTAATTATATTTCTTGGGATGCCTATTTTCCAATATATATATATATATATATATCGGCATCACAAGACATTTAACTAGAATAAATTGAAGTTCTTTGTGAATAAAATAAACTTATTGTGGGAATTTTCGAATCTGGTACTCCAGTTCGTCTTCAGACAAATGGGAGATATATTAAAAACAGTTAACTTTTAACAATGTCTAATACAACATTCTGGGATTGGGCAAAGTGTAAACCAATGGGCGTTCGCTGAATTTAATTATCCGGTCGGTTGTGGCTGTGTTCACTTCCACCTGACCTTGAGAAATTTTTGCGTGGCATTTAAATCGATATGCCGATTAATGCATGGCGCGTCTGGATGCATCGCCTATAGGAATTCACGGCCATTCCTTTTTGGGCAGGCGCCAACGATGTAAGTTTCCTCCCATGCAAATATGTGTCCTGTGTCCAGTGTGTGTATGGCTACTTGAGATAAGCGGTCACGTTTCTTCCCCGCCAGCTGATGTTCATATATATGGGTGAAAAGAGATTTACTGGTTTGGCCACAATAGACTGCATCATAACTGGTACACGTTATTTTGTAGACAATTTCTTTTCTGTTGAAATAGCCAATCCTGTTCTTAGGGTGTAAAAGCTGGGTGCGCCAATTAGCTGTGGGTTTGTGCGCTATCGGTATGTGGTGTGTTGAGCTGTCTTTCGACGAACTCAGATACATCCTTTGCATGCGGAAGGGTTCGCCAGCTCGTTGGTTTTGGTGCATGGGCTATCGTAGCTTTGGAAATACCTTTTTTCTTTTTCTTTGAATTGTTGTCGCCGTAGTCATCGACGAAAAAAGTCGGGAGGATATTCATTCTGTAAAAATATATTGAAAGGTATTTTATATCTGTTCGATATATTTCTTCATCCGAACAGTTATTTGTAGCTTGAATTAACAAGCAGCTATCAGAGCTGCGTTTTCGGGACAAGGGGATGTTACTTCCAAAATGTAAGATGACCTCGGAGTATATATCTTTTCGATAGACTGAGGTTTGTAGCGTTCCATCAGTCTTTCTGTGTACGAGGCCATCTAAGAATGGGAATTGTTCATTAATCTCTGCTTCGAATGTAAATTTGATTCCTGGGAATGTGGAGTTTAGGCTATTTTGGAGTAATTCTAGTTAACCTCTTTTGACGATAACAAATCTATCATCTACATAACGCAGCCACAAGCTCCGTCTTATTCTGCGAAGAGCTGTAGCTTCTAATTTCTACACTACATCTGCCAAAAATCCTGACATTATTTACCCCATAGAGGCTTTTTTTGTCAGTAGTATTTCTCGGCAAATAAAAAGTTTGTTTCCAGGCAAAGATCGAGGAGTTCTAGAAGAGAACGTCTGCAGGAGTTCTACAGTACATTTCTTCTCTAAGTCTAGAGGAATAGAAGTGAATAGAGAGATAACTTTCTACCAGCAGAACCAGCAACGTACAACGGAGGATCTACTATCTGAATCTACCAGAGGTTGAGGCTCAGAAAGATATACGAGTGTGGATTATGCCCTCACTTAAGCCATCATTCTATTGCTCCCAATTACTAAACTCTACAATTCCCAGCTTGTAGGTAATTAATAGAGCGTTTGTAAAGTTTGATAAAGTCTGCCTTAATAATACCTTCGGGATGTTTGTGCGACCACAGTTAGAATTTTTCATTCAAGCCTGGTAAATGTAGGCTGTCAAAGACTACAGCACCCTTGGAAAGGTCCAACGACAGGCAACCAAGGTTGTTCGAGGACAGGGCTACCTTCCGTACAGATATGTGGCGTCCTAATACAAGCGTTTCACATGCTGTGGGGTCAGGATCGTTGACTCGCATCCGGCAACTTCTTTGAGCTGGCCACTGCCAGGTCTTTGAGAGAATATATTTTCAAACTACGTGTGACTAGGGCAAGACTGGACGCAAGGTTTTTCTTCTCCAAGAGAATGATTAAGACCTGGAATACTCTGCCTGAGGACATCATCATGTCCCAATCCGTTGAAACTTTTAAACAGAATTTTGACCAGTACAGCCGTATGTAACACCAGGACTCAAAAACTAACACATTTTCCCTGTGCCGTCCCCAATCACAAAGCTACCGGCTATAGGACATGCTACTCCCTATTTTAGTAATTGTTTCGTCAGATGCCCTGTAGAGTGACGTGGAGATAACCCTTTGTTCATCATGTGTCGATGTTTTTAATTTGGAGTATTATCGTTACCAAAAGGGAGTTCAAAGGCGTCGCCTACCTATCCCTTAATAAAACCGAACTGAACAGTGGCATATGAGCTGCTTTTTATCAATACTGTAATACTTAAGACAAAGTACTCTAATCTAACTGTGATTCTAATATTGTTTTAGAAGGTGGATTCGAAACAGTTACGAGTATAAAACTCGTTTCAACGAATTCGTCTTCTCGCTGTCTGCTTCCTGAAACTCGCAGCTAGCTTTTATCGACAGTCCTAGAACCTTCCATCACAAGCGTTATCTGCTGCTATAGCCCAGGGAAGAAGAGAAAGTGTAGCTGCCATTAACTGATATTTGGCATCTTCCACCCCAAGACTAGCATAAGTTCACCATTTTCTCGTCATGTACTTCTGATTTTCCTTGTTATCTGGTTGGGTCTTTTGTTACTCAAGCTTTTTTATAACGTAAATGGCTCGGTATTGATTTTCAAGGATACTTTCACAAGCGTTGTCCAAGCAGGTGCTTGCATAGGGTAAAACGCTCCACTAACCGAACTTGATTGTTTAATGAAAAAACCCGTTTAGCGCGAAGTGAGGGGTGTGATTGCCTGTCAGTGAGAATGGCTGGTGCCCCTTCCCTCGCAATCGCTGACACCTCATCCACGGAACTCTCTCAGCTCTCTCTCTCTCTCTCTCATAAACACTCCCACTGAACTCCCCCAAAGTCGCCTACAGCGCTACTCTCCCCAGCGGTTGTTTGACCTATGTGTCGGTGTCACCTCATCACCCAGATGAGCCATTTCTATGCTGTAAACCTTGCCTTTCTTTGTATCCCTTACCATTTCCCGAGATAACGTATTCATTAATCCCAGATACAGTGTGTGTGACCTATCTCATGCTTTGCCATCATCTGGTTTACATTGAATTAAGATTATCTTTTCCGTTAACAGAAGAGATTTATTGGAAACCTTTCTTGCTTATATGAATCTTTTTTATAGCACAACGTAAAAAATAATAGGTTATTTTCAGTGACTTTATATAGCATAGAACATTTTTTGGCTCTCGCGCAACCTCCGATTTCTCGGAAATCCTTCCCGTTTTCCTTCAATGTATATGAGATTGTACCTGCAGATTTCTTGAGAAAAAGGCTTTCTAAGCATCAAATCCACTCAACAAGCCAAAATAAGAAGACCAAATGTACGCTTAACTACTCACTCAAATTACAATAACACATTGCATGAGTTAGGTCACCTACTGTCCCCCTAAAGGGGCCACGTGGTAGATGCGTTGGACCAACACGGGGGCCACATTAGGGCACGGCAGGCGTTATTCGGGTTGCGCTCCGCTAATAAATGCCGAAAATGGGAGGTGTGGTGGCCCGCCTAGGGGCGGCTAGGACTTAGGGGACCCGGCCGCACCAGCCACCTGCGTCCTCTCCCGCCTCCGGTCTTCTTGACTTTGTCTTGACACCGTGCTCAGGTGGGGGAGGATGAGAGAGTGCGGTAGCTGTAGCGCAAAGCTACTATCACTTTAAACTAATTCATGCGCAAGTCACCGTCCCTGCACCACCCTTTCATGGAGCATACGGTGGACATCGTCGGACTACGACGGTCGAACTATCGTACATTTCTCCCCGTTTATCTGTTCTTCTGTCTTGTTTTCCGAATTTGAGTGATGACGTAACTAACCCCCTTGCCCAGTTTGTTCTAAGCCAGGATTTATTTCCAGTGCTTAAGGTTATCCTGTGCGCAATACTTAACGTCTTCGGCCATTATAAGGAGTTGGGTCGACTAAGGTTGGCATCGTTTTTCTGTCATTCAGTTTTCAATTTGTCCTGGGCTGGGATCTCGGACACCAGCGTAGCGCTGGGCATGTTACGCTCATTACAATCCTATCATAAGCTAAGAAGTTTAAGCAATCAAAAGAACAATTTAAAATGAGCTATTGAACCAAGTCACTCAGAATCGAATGTCGCATACAAATAGTTTACCTGATATTTTACAATTCACTCCTGCGCGAAGATTCTATTTTAAGCCACTCCCTACTGTATTACTTTTTCTTAAAGTTTTCGTAACTGATTATCAGGTAAACTAAACGAGCAGTAATTCCATGCAATCTTGAGAATCCTGGATTTAAATTACAGTGACTCGTTGGGGACAAGAGAAGCCAATATCTTTCCTCGAAGTCACGTACTGTTAGCAGCAGGCAAACAATCTTCAGTAGATTTTAAAATAAAGCTTCTTTCCCATCATGCTTAATTTTAAATCATCGGCCTGAGCATCTTGCTCTTGGATACAAGGTTGCAGCAGACCAGAGTGAAAATTATTCTCTCAATCCCGTCCCCTATTTTTAAAATACTCGATTTTTGTTCATACACAATAGGCTGTCATTCCTCATTTGAGTTCTCTCCACTCGTCCTCCGCCACGATAGAGCCCTGTGTTATTTACGCCTTCGTTGAGGGAGTTATTTTTGCATGCTAATTTGCCTACTACGACTTCAAGGTTTGCTCATAGGGAACTTATTTAGGCACTGTTAAAAATTAGTGTGTAAGGCCAGCAGATACCACCTTTTTGGAAAGATTTATCGATGAAAGTGACATCGTTTCGCTACCGTGCCACCTCGTTTGTGAACAACCCTTTTTTTCTCATTATGCAAAAGCCGTAGGCACTTAATTGAGTGAGGTAGCGGTTATTTTCAATGTTGCAAATTAACTGAGACGACGAAATCTACGAAAGTAAATAACTTCCAAAATGGGCTAAAATTGAATTGGCCTCACGAACTTCAGGCGAATTTTCTGTCACCCGATCTACCGGAGGGTGCCACCGACACTGTGAAATGTTTTTCAAAGGAGGGTGTGCATGCTTTGCGGTCAACCTCAGATTTCCTTGAGTACTCTGAGCTTCACATGACCTGGGCTGCCATACGTTCCGGTAAAGTCCTCCGGAACTGTATTGTTCTGAAGGGCTTACCTATTTTTTGAAGATATCAGACCTCAATCCCTATTATGCATCTCAAAATTCCAAGACCCCGTCACTTAACTGCAGACCAAGGACTTTGTGACTTGATCAGTGTGGGAGACCTACGCAAGGAGGAAGTTGGTAACGTCTCCTTGGTGAGATAATGCGGCTGCAGGTCTAGCTACTTGTGGAGGGGACATGCTTTCTCGATGGACGAAACTTCCACTCATGGAGCAGCTGATCTGCCCATTTACTAATGCTGCTTAGGAAGCATACAACACGGTCAACATTCATTGCAAAATTTTATGATAACATCAACTCATAGCGTTAACGTGGGATTTTCCTTAGACGGAATGCACACAGCATGCTGTTTCGGAGCCCTGAATGCAAGCGAAGGGGCAGGGCGGGTTCAAAATGACCCGAGAAGTGAAAGAGATTTTTTTTAAAAACCGCAAGAGTATCAACTTTGAGGAGGACCCAAATGAGTGCGAGAAAAATATTTTGCTGCATGCTTTCTATAAAGTATATTTTTATTCATAAAGGCATCAAAAATTTAATGAAAAAATGCACGTTACATAAGCAGTCATTTTTCACAAAGTGTAGTTTTTGCAGTCTGTCCGAAAGAAGGCGGTGTAAAAGCCAGTATCCTGACAGAACTGAATTATCTTGTGATAATGCTGCACGATAATTAATGTTACAACCATAATTTGGTATTTCTTTTCAGAGGGGAAACTTAGTTCAGAATTTTGGTTAACATATTTGTTGTACTTTATTCCATAGACAAGTGCCGTTCACCGAAATTTTCTTATTGCAAGACAGAAAGCGAGCGTTTCGCCTTGCCTCGGAGCTGCAGTATAAAAGCGATCGCTGGGACAATAAGTTTATTGGCCTGTGTTTCGGATTTCATTCAAACCCATCATCAGAGACAGTCCTCTCTACTAGTATGCAGAGACGTCCGCTCGGCCGTCCTAAAGTTCGGCAAGTTGAAGGTATCAGCGCTTCTCCGTCGGTACTACGCGGCAGAGCTGATCAAGTCTTCAGAAGGAGAAGCGATAGCTGGAACATGAGGTTTATTCGCCGGAAGTTTTGGATTCTCACTCGAACCCAGCATCAGAGATGGTAGCTAGTACCCGTATCTGTACTGTCTCTGATGATGGGTTCGAGTGAAAATCCGAAACGTCAGGTCAATACATTTCTGGTTCCAGCGATCGCATCTTCTCCTGCTGAGCTGCTTCCTGGAACTCGCTTGTTCGCTTCTATCAGTAATTTCCTAAGTTGTCGTACAGCAACGAAATATTAATGCCTGAAGGGCATTACAAACAGACCCGATTTGCTTGCCGTCGTCAGCATAAGGCAAGGCTCGCATTCCGTCTTGCAACAGGGAAAGATCAGTGAAGGCTACGTTTGCGGGACTTAGGGTAAACCCGAACACGGCTGTCGGGACAAAAGCGCCTGTCTCAGTAGCCGAGCGTCGGCTTACTGGTAAAGTGTGCTCAGGTTCAAACCTCTGAAATACCGGAAAAAAGACAAAAATATTCATTTTAATCATCCTTGCGCTTCTCAATAGTAGTAGTCCTTAATATTCAACATCTTTATTGAGAGACGTCCAAAAGCACGCAGTATCGGAATGCATCCGGATCATATAGGTAAGGGCGTAGGCAGTATTTTCAAAACTGCTAATTTAGAATAACAAGTGAATTCAGCCCAACTTTGTAAAAGTAACCATACTTGTTTAACTAAGCACCCCCCCCGCCCCTACTCCCCGATGTTAAGCGTAAAAGTTCAACGAAATTAAACCTAACACAGAATCAGTACGTGGAGAGGAATTCAATGAATTTTTTTCTCGATGAGATTTTAGCATTAAAATAAGAAGAGAGGATGGGAGAGATTCTTCACCGAAAGGCAGAATGCTGATGTGGGTGCATCGTCTGCAGATTATTTTCAAGGCTCATCTGCGTTGGTAGCTCAATTAAGCATCCTCTTGTGGGTTCACGTATTTTGAAATATCCTGCTCAGCTTCAGAGCAGAGCCAACAGTATGAGCAGAGCCAAAAAAGCCTGACTAACCGACTTTAGGTGATAAGCGGCTTAGGAATCGTGGATTAATTAGGAACCAACCACAGAGAGAAATGAATGTAAAATACAGCGTGAAAGTCGAAAGCAAATTTTCGACGCTTAAAACTAACATTACGGGCCAGCAGTACCATATATCATCAGGTTGGAAAGATGACTATCAAAAAATTCCCCGAATGGCAGAAAGTGGAGGGAAATGAAGTTTATATAGGGCCTATAACACCAAATCACAGATAGAGACAAGGAATGCAAATTCAAAAATGAAAAAAAGGTTAAAAGACATGCTACATACATAAACAGGCTAATTTGCAATCCGAAAAGTCGCTAAGCAACTTGGATTTCATTGGAAGCAGATACGTAGATTGGATCTACGCGCGTCACCGGCGAAGAGGGAAGAAATTCAGCAGTTTAGATGAACAGAAACTCCCAATACATAGTCAGGCGGGCTTCTGTTGGGTTCCAATGAAGTGGGACGTGAGGACAGGCACTCGCTTTGAGTCAAAAATGCCTACAATGCCCCAGGAAAGAAGGAATTAGAAAAATTATCAAAATACTTAATTGTTCAAAAGGAAACATATACGGTCAATAGCTACCACAAAAGCCAGTGACGTCGATAAACAAATCTTCCAGTAAATGACTTCAATGAAAGTTGTGCCCTTCAAACGGGCCGCATGGTAAATGCACTGGAATAACTCGGGGTTAGATCAGGGCATGGCAGGCGTTATTCAGGTTGCACTCCCGTAAGAAATGCAGAGCATGGGGGGAGGTGGTGGCACGCGTAGGTACAGGCTCACGCCACACCAGCCAATTTTGCCATTTATGGCATCTGTGATCTGATTAAGGCGTGGTTGCACGGTCAGGAGTGTCTCCGACCGCGCCAGTCACTTGCCGCAACGACTCCGCTTCCGGTCTTCTTGACTCTGTCTTGACACCGGGCACAGGCGGGTGAGGGAAGATAGAAAGTGGGGTAGCAGCAACACAAGGCTAACCAAAACTCACTCAAAACTAAGCCACACGCAAGTCACCGTCCTGATGTGGAGCATACGGTGGACATAGTCGAAACCGACGGTCGAACAATGAAAGTTACCATGTTGCAGAAAAACAGTAGATTATCCATACGCCCTTCAATTCGTACGCGCTAGGATTACTCACAGGAAAATCCTCGGAACTACGGAACTAACCACAGTTAGGTGTGCAGTCAGCTACTATCCGCCGCAACTCGTGCGCCGACAGCACCGGAATCTATAACCGTCAAACAGAGACCAAGGTGCGCCAACACAGAATGCACTTTCGGAGAGGAGCCCCCTTTTATTTTTTCGTGGCCACTCACGGATCAAAATATGGAACCTGAGGTTTGGCTGCCACGTGGACCTTTCAATGCGTCGAACTCAAGAAAACGCATGAGGTGATGGTAGCTCAACTCCTGCTGAAAAATTAGGCGTGGTCAAACTGAGGAACAGTCCAGACCCACGAGTGAAACCAAGGTCAACACAACCAGTCGCAGAGACTTCAGATAGACTGGATTGGTTATTCCCCTCAATTAAGTGCTCATCATGGGGCTTCCCCTGACGATGGACGTGATAGCTAGTCAAAATAGCACAGAAGTAAACTATTCGTTCGGAGGATTACATCTCTTTATTCCTTTATAACTACCCCAAAGATGGAATCCTCATGACTAAGTAGTTATTTTGCTCACATGACATACTACGCTTTCCATAGCAGGAACGAAAAAGAGATACAAAACCGAAATGACTATTTTCGCTTCATTGCCAGCACCAGACTATCGCACTGCGGGGACCCAACCGGACACGCCCGCAATATTACTGGTCATTTTGCTGGACTACAGTAAAAACTGCAGGACCACGGCATCAGCTGTTGATGTGTTCATTGTGGACGCACAAATCGCATTGGAAGTGGTTTGAAGGCTTCTACAGTCTGGCACAGTCACACAGCGGGCTTTTTAAATTGAGCCGCCACTTTTTTCTCCTCAACCCCCACAGGTAAATCTTCTAATAAGTACATGGGCTGGTCCATTTTGCTCATTGGACAATGCAGTTTACCACTCTTTGTTTATTCTAACTACAAAATGAGGTTATCTGCACACGACGCCAACAACGTTTTGAAGAAACTCCAGCGAACATGTTTGCGACCGTTCATGATGTGGCTTTCGGTCACAATATACCGTATGTTTTCTTCTAGTGTTATCTCTTGTGCGTGCACAGTTTTATCCACGGTGAAGGGAGGTCTTTTTTCTGAAAAAATTTGAAATGATGCTTTCAAAATACAGCGCATCCATCTCTCTTAAAACATCGAATGACGGCCAAGGAAAAGAAAGAACCAGACTTACTTGAAATAATTAGGCTCCAAGGCAGACTAACGTAGGTGACAGCGGCATTCAGCTCGACCGAAGTGATGCGCCGACGCTCCTTGAACCACTGCCAGGCTTGTCCAAAGCTTTCACTTTTAGAGGCAACTTGATCTGCATCCGCGGGCATATCATCGAATTCTGGGTAACAAAATGAAGGTTACCATTGGGGGTAAATAGATAAGACACAAATTTTAAGACAGACTCAGTCGACTGCGAGCACAGACAGGCAAGTTAAGAAGCAGAGCCAGAAAAAAACAGGTTCTGGCACAAGACCACCTTTCTTCTCTGTGTGCTGTCATATCAGCAAATAACATGAACTTTTTAAAAATAATTTCTTATGACGCAGATAAAGTGAAGATTCATTAAAATATCCGTCGAGTGAAAGAATGGTCCCGCCGCTGTGCTGCAATGCAAGCCGGCGTACCGGAATACAGTTTAAAAACCTTCCCAAGAACCAAAGTACAAGCAATTATCATCTGAATGAGGTGCCTCTCCAACGTGCACAAACCTAGGAAGACGCTGATATATTGAACACGCTAAGTATGTCAACTTGCTACTGTGGGACATCAAAAACCGGACAGGAAAGTCTTAATAACCCTAGGTAGGGGTCGTATCGGCAAAACATTCGGAGGACTTGTAAGGTCATCCTCCGGATATGCAATTCCGGTTCGGAGACCCTGGATGCGGTAAACCGACAGGTTGCTCGAGAGGCAGGCTACCGACCATAACAATCCAAAGCACTTTCCTCTGAAGTAGAGGCAACCGCGTGATGACTGGATATCAAGTCTTCGTATTGTGCGAGGGTTTGACTGTGACCTCGTATGTGGCAAATAAGTTCGACCCGCCACTGTAGAAAACTTACTCACGAATCCCCTTCAGACTATACCTGTGCCGAATATAGAGTGAATTGAGGGAACGAGAGAGAGCAGCTGTTCTCACACTTAGGCTAAAAGGCAAGGAATAATCTACATACGGCGACTCTATTGTACTTGTCCATGTAACCTTTCAGACACACTTGACCGACGAATGTAGCGGTATCAAACTTACTTATCTTATATTGCTGTCAATTTTTCAATCTGCTTGTCATCAATAACGGCTTGAAAGGGACACGCCTGTTTATCATCATATGCACTGAAGTAAACTGGGTAGCCTCTGCTGGCATAAGAAAAGCTTCAAAAGGCAAAGAAGCTCAAAGAAAAGATATTCGTTCGTAAACAGGAAGACGTATGACAGATAACAGTGTCGTAGCATATCCTGGAGATCAAAAGTCTGCGAATCCGTAGTATGTATATTGGTGGATGGAAGCTCACCAATCGGCTACGGAACTCACTCGTCCCGTATTGCCTTGGGGTTCGCGCTCGAGCGCAGCCACCAGCCTCATAGTGGCTATTATTATAGGCAGAATGATATTACCCACAAAGACGAGGGAGACTTAAACGACCATTTCTGGCTTGTTATCCGTCGTCAGCCAGCCATACCCAACCCCAGGTGGTGCACCACCCGAGGTGGTGGCGGCGCTGGGTCAAATACAGCTACAAGCCAATATTATACGGAACTTGAGATCACTAAAATGTGTGACCGATACTAGTGATCTGTAGGTCAGTTGAGTAAAGCGTTGGATGCACCAAAGCCTTCCCCTTGCTGGCGTGGGTTCAAAACCCACCGAGGCCATCAAACTTTTTACATGTGGATCGAATGCATAATGGCACAGTTGTAAGGTATTTCACGATACATGCAACAAAAATGGAACTAAGTTAGCCGGAGGTTCCGACTGGTTAAAACTAAGTAGCGAATACCTTTTATACAAATCGAGGTCCACTTCACTTGCACGGCTGATTGGCCCGACAGTTTTCATCCGCATTCTTTTGCGTGGACAGCGAAAGGCGAAAAGGAATAAACCCAATGAACTCGCCTCGACCACTTCGGGGCGAACTAGGGCGTAACGCAGTTAGCCGCGAAGTCACACTAACGTGCGCAATTGGGCGAAAGTAACCTAGCTAGTGGCCTTCGATCCGGCCAAATATATGACAAATTACCCAAAATCGCAATTTCAAGGCCTGTCTGGAGTGGGATACACGACGGCTCTTACCACAGACCAAGAAATGACCTTCACAATTAAAGCAAGACCAGAATTGGCAAAGCAGGCATTAACAGGCATTACACAGTTTATAAATGAAGATTTTAAGTATCGGAAGCATTCACCATCCTCAAACGTAGTTGCCTCCACTTCCGTACACATTTTGGTATCAGAACCAAAGCGCTCTGAAAGATGGTCCAGTTCTCCACCAGCCGAACGTGTTTTTCGAGTCAACTGGGAAACGCCTCCACCCCCACCTCCTCCTCGTCCCCTCGACCTGGTGTTGTAGGACCGTACCCTCCGGCTTGGCGAAGTAGTGAACCCGGCCAGGTCAGAAATAAGTTTGGCCACGCGCGAGGTAGGGGCTGAGACTACGGTGTCTTTGTTGTTCGGGGCCGACGTTGGTAGCTGCTCCGGTGAGGTAGATCGAGAGAAGAAAACTCGAGCCCTCTTTTGTACCTGTGTTCCGCCCTCGAGGGCATTATGCATAGGGCTGTTGGTGACACTGGAGGACCTATGTTTATCGGTTTCGGCAGAGGCTGCGCGACTCATCAAACGTCGTGGTGGTGGTGGTGGTGGGTGCTGACTTTGGGAGTCCGCGGTCCACCGCCGCGAGTGCAGGGCCTGAGGAGACGTAAAGGTAAAGGTGTTTCAGGAAGATTGCCTGTACTCAGACCCACAGCAGAATGTGTTTGAATGACTGCAACAGTTGACAGTTAATGCTGGACCGACTAAGCGGCTACCCCACTTGTCTGGAGTTACGATAGAGAACCAATGAGTCTGGGTTTCCCCAAAATCTACGTTCTTGCCTTTTTGTTTCAGTTTTTTCATTTTCCCAGACATCTCTTAAGAAATGTCCATACCTCTCTCAGTTCGCTTTGCTGTCGAATCCCAAAGTGATTACATACTTTGCCAGATCTTTCGCGCCAGTCAATTGTGAGTGATGTTGGGCTATTGGTTTAGTATCTGTTCAAATGGAAAAATTGTGTCATCATTACCCTCTTTCGACTGTTTGTTCCAAGGGCCGTTTTGTCCAAACCGGCATCAGATATAAAAAGTAACTTTTCAACCAAAGTAAAACGTGGAATTTACTATGACAAATATTAGGTAGTTAACCTTTTTACTGACAAATGGCATATAATAATAAAAATCTTGCCACTACCAATCAGCATTCCAAGTAATTATAAATGACTTATTAGGTAAGGCATTTGACAATATAGGCGAAAACCACGGGCGTTTAGACCAGAAGTCACTCCAAAACTCCTTGGACTAAACGCCCAAAACTAAGTGCTGCTAAATCTTACATTGACAAATTTTGCGTGTATGTGCGAGCAAACGGTGCTAATATTCATTTCAGTTCAATTTATTAAAGGAAAGATACGCAGACGTCTTTGAATGCCCTATTGGTTATAAGATGACTAAGAAAAAGCATCGATATAGGAGGAAAATTCAAAGAGGTTGTTTACATAAGTGCATGCGGAAAAGAAGCAGCCATCGGCTTCTCGGAAAGAGTAAACGAATAAGCACATATTGCGAATAGCGTAAGTACATGTAAGTGCTCTTGTCCGTTGGCAAGCCGCTGGTGAATGAGAGGCTTGATGTCAGTAAGCGTATGCGATGAATTTGAGACATTCCGCATAAAATGCTACTGGATTATAGAAAGTAGTATTATAACAAACATAATTCGTTTGCAAACGGGACAAGATTAAATGGATCGCGTGGCATTTTGGTGGGCACTGCTACACCGATCCAGTTTCCTCTTGAAGACCTGGACGGATGCTGACATAATGACATCCAGAGACAGAGCATTGCAAGATACGACCACGCGATTGGAGAAGAAGAACTTTGGTGTCTGGCCGCAGTCACACGTAGTTTGAATGGATGACCTCTAAAGTTCGTGGTTGTTGCTTACTGAAAGAAAACTCCGGGTATGAGGCAGCAGTCCAGACCACGCGTGAGACGGAAACTTTGTATTAGGTCACCTCGCAGCTGCGTGAAACTCAAGGGAAACATTGGCAGCGGGCTCCCGTGATCGCCAGCGCGGCCACCTAACGCCCCTGCCTGATCGATCGCCAGACTTAACACTGGCGTGGAGAGGTCTCTAGGCCAATCGAAGCTGACCTCGTAGGTTGGTTGGCTGCCAGCGGCCAAAGCCCAGGCACACGCACGTGCCTCGCGTCGGCGCGAACAGTCTCGACATCTGTCACTCGTCTGGAGAGGTGACTTGCAGCCACTGCCAGTCAAGCTAGCGTACAAAACTTTTCGCCTCAATAAAAATTGTCCGGCAACTGTGGTCCCTGCCGTTTGCTGAGGGCGTCTTCGAGTTGTTGACCCACACAACTTCGACAACTACGCGAACAGACCAAACCAGCGATCACAAAATTAACGACAAATGGCATAGATGCTGCCCTCAGCTCCTCACAACACTCAAGCACCGGCAATCGTAAAGTTCACGGTAACTACCCCTCCAATAACGACACTGACATGCCAGGTGGTTTCGCCGAATGACGCGTCAGGGCCATTTTCGTCGGCGTACTCACACGGTCCCATACGATGCTAAACCGACTGTAGGTTTACATGAATTGAAATCTCAACCCGCAAAACTGTTTCTCTGACCGTCAAAACAACAGGCTACCTGTTTCGGATCTTTCGCTTTAGACGTGAATATGCAACTTAATCCATCCACAGGGGGCAACCGCATTACAAAAACCTAAAGGTTAGTAAGGAATTATTTGTATCGTGTTGGAAGACGGTTTAGACTTAAGAGCCACCGTTCCTGATAGACAAATCTCCAGAGAAAAGGGATGATCAGCCAGCATTTCTCGACAACCTTGAATACAGACGATTCCATTTTGCCTGGGAGAGCTGTTCTAGAGCCTACGGGTGGTCGCGCAGCGATGAAGACGAAGGAAAGGTAAGTGCAAAGTCTCATTTACAGTCAATTACCAGGTTTTCAACTCCCACAAGAGGATAGGAGTTCTTCGTCATTCGGCCACTCGCGGAAACCGATCTGGCGACGCCTGGACGGACACAAAATTCCAACGGCGGAGGAGCAGTACCGGTGCCAAAGTGGACAGCAACCTCGGCCAAAGCTTCGGAGCGGGCGGCCAAGATTCGAAGAAAGGTTCTCGATTGGGAAACGCCCGAAGGATCAAGGATCTTGTCTGTAGGCCTCGGTCGACGTCCCAGCACTTGCAAATTCGTGTTACTGCCGAAACGCCGAGTAGTCAAAGATTCACCGTTGACCTATAGCGAGAAACAGAGGTGGCAAGTGTCACTATCTAGGTAAGTAGACGGAACGGATTAAAAACGACTAAAGCATACTAAAAATGCACTTCACAGTCAGGAGAGAGGACAATATAGACGGCGCGGTGTGGCGCGTACCGGGTATCAAAAAGCCACCAGTTTGTCTAGAAATATGGAAAACCCCGACAAAAATATGCGGGGGCCTGGGAGACAAGAAACCCAGAAAATTTTAGTACAACGGCACCGAGAAGCATAACCCACATAGACTGTAAGAAGTGCTAAACAACAATAATAGTGAAGGCACAAAAAGATGACGACACAACGCACAGTGAAACACGATAGACCTGGAGATCGTGTGCAGTTTTCAGGGCGGAATAGCGGACAACCGCTTCGAAGAGAACGCCTTGAAGAACACCGAGGCGATTGTAGGCAGTAATTTCCATGCAAAGGCATTCACTGTCCCGGAGAATGCAGTCAGAAAACACCTTTTTCCGGATGGCAAAACAAAAAGTTATAGCGGGCCATGAAACACTGAATCATCGACAGCTGAAGCTAAATGCCCTCGAGAAAGCAACTGTGACGACAGGAAACGCACCTCTTCGAAGTTATCCACGTGGAAAACAATGCGAGGGTAGACAATCTTCTCCTCGGTCCCTTTTGACTCCATCTGACGAGAGCTGGGTGATGCATAAACAACCTGCAGTTTGGTAGAAGTTAGAGCACAATTAGTCTCATTACAAGAAAGACAAAACACTCATGATCACACATGGCAATCGTGGACAATGGACAAGGGCATTTTAAAAGAGGAAATCGGAAATGTGACAGACTAAAAAGAAATAACATGCATGTGGTCATCCAGAAGAAGTCACGTTAATCTTTGGAACGAGGCGTTAATCCTGAAGTTTTGAATTTTCAGTGTTGAGTACTTAAAAAAAACAGGCTTACTGTGTGTCAGCATGCCGATTTATTGTCCGGTCAGGTATAACCCACCCACCAGTGCAGGCAGCGGTGGGACAACAGTCGTGGCAGTTAAATTCTGACAAGTTCAACCGACGGAAGAATCGCTAACTGGACTACATTTCGCAGTTCACTACAAATATCCGTCAGGTCTATGGGCCACGCAATGAGGTGGCTGACGCACTGCCCAGACCCTCCATTGCTCATTTTCAGCCCACAGCCGGGATCGACCTCGGGCACATGGCTGCTGTGACGAGTTGTTTCCAGACTCCAACTGCAGGACCTCTCACCGACCACTGGCAACGGCACCATTCTCTGTGACGTCTTCACAGTCACTCAATGCCCCATAGTGCCACCATCACACCGCCACAAGGTATTATCCTCCCTGCATAACCTTCCTCACCCTGGGAGTCGCGCTACCGACAAGCTGGTTTCCAACCGCTTCGTCTGGCCTGGGATGCAAATGATCTGAAAGTTTTGACACGGGCGCATCTCGGATGCCAGAGGAGCCAGGTCCAACGGAACAGCAAAGCTCCCCTCGGCACCTTCCCCAGTCCCGACGCAACCTGGATATTTTAGTCCCCCTGTATCTGCCCAGCGGCTGTTTCTATCCCCTCACCTAGACGGATCGTTTCACTAGATGGCTGGAAGCCATCCCTCTGCTCGATGTCCCTGTCCCAACGGTGGTAAAAGCTTTCCGCAGCTGTTGGGTTGCCATCTTTGGTGCCCTCTCCACTATCACGACTGATTGCGTTGTGGAGATTGGATCTAACATTTTCCAGTTGCTCCTCTCCTTCTTAGGCTGTACTCGCATTCGCACGACAGCCTATAACCCGGCTGCCAACGGGATGGTCGAGCGGTTTCACTGCCAACTGAAGGCCTCCCTGTGCGCCTCAGACTATCCGAAAAACTGGACGGATCATCTTCCCCTGGTCCTGTTGGGCATCCGCTCCGCTCTCAAGTCGGACCTTATCTGTTCCGCCGCTGAACTGGTGTTCGGCGCCACCGCTCAACTTCTTGGTGAGATGATCTCGCCAATCCCTCAAGGTGCGACCGAAGATTCTACTAAGCTCCTGCACCGCCTCCGACAATTCATGCGGACTCTCTATCCGGTTCTGACCAGGCGATCAGTCTCCGAGTATTATCTACAGAAAGACTTGGCGACATGCTCTCACGTCAATCTTCGATGTGATCGAGTCTGCCAGCTATTGTAACCCTCCTATGACGGTCCATTACGGGTTGTCTCTTGAGAGACGAAAACCTTCCGCATCCAACGTGGAACTCGCGAGGAGGTCGTGAGCGTAGACCGCCTCAAGGCTGCTGTCCCGGACACCGCCAGACGAGCCCTGTGGTCCCCTACCCCTGCTCCTCCACATCACCCACCACCTATCCCTCCATCCCGCATACTTCCTCTTTCTAAATGTCCGCATTCTCCAACTGTAACTACCGCCTCATCAACCATTAACATTCAATTCAAGACACAAACTTACGCCTAATATATGCCCTCACATAGTGGACGCAGTGTTCATTTTCCTGACCGTTTGGTTACTCATGTTTTTTTGGACATCTACAATTCCTTCGGCGACGCTACAAATCGTCTTCGGTCTAGCCGGGGTACTGTGGCAGTCCGTTCCCACGCTGTCTTCTTGCCTGCCTCAAGCTCCTGGTTGAGGAAGTCTGCTCGCGTGGTCGCCAGCAAGGATGCCCACTCACCCGCGTTGTCCACCTCACACCCTTGGTCAATTCGCTGCTGGCGCCACCCGCGTTGTACCCCTGTCCGTCTGACGCTCCTGGTCGGTTGGCCGTTGGAGCCGCGCGAGTATTGACACTAATCTCGCGAGGCCTTGAAGCCAATCAAATTGCGTTATGTAACGGACTAGCTGCAGGCGACTGAGAACCCACGGCTTGGGGTCAAGACCCTCGACGGCGGACACAGACGGACTGACAACAACTGGCCTGCAGAGACAGCTAGCGCCAACTGCGGGCCGAGCCCCTTGTAAGCTTTTTTCACCAAGTAAAGCCTAATAAGTCTTCCCTGACTTCTGATTTGGGAAACCTTCATGTTGTCGACTTCGCGGGGAGTCAAAATACCGGTGATAAACTCTCACCTAACCGGAGATTACAGCGGCCCACGGGACTCTTCGGGTAGACCCTGACGATCGCTTTCTCGTAACAAGCGAGCCATACACTGCTTGCGTGCGAACCAGTCAGTGATTGGCTGGCTCACGTAAGACTGATGAGTCACTTTAATAGCATCTTTTTCGTCTCCGTGTATACCTCAACATCAGTTGCCGACCAAAGCAATAAACAAACCTTCCACTCGAAGCTGCAAGAACTAATTAAAAGACTTACCCACCGTGATCTACTAGTCGTTGCAGGACTGCTGAACTGCGGTCATCAAACAACCGCCTAATCGGCCACTTTGGGCTGGAACGTCGATCTCGAATCCACGAGTGAAGGTTGAATTTTGCTGGATAGAATTAGCTGGAGGTCATAAATATGCTTTTTAAACATCGACGCACATGTTAGCTGACCTGGTATTCAAGCGACACACTTACAGTCAGCCAAATTGATGGCATTATAGTCACTTCAGGGTTCCGTAGCTGGGTGCAGGATAGCATACCGACGCGCGGTACTGAAAGCGGTAATGCATAGGCACCAAACGATGTTCTCGTAAGTACTTACAGTTGTGGTGAATCCGTTCAGTTCTATGTTTTCGATAGGATCCTACACTCTGACAAGGTGATCGGCCGAGATAAGATAATAAGGCAAGGATGGCAATCCCAGAATTCAGGAGCAGATAAACCCCAGTCTTTTCTAAGGATCAGCTGATAATGTCGCGGTCGTGCTGATAAAATTAACGAGAGAGTTCATTATCATTAACTCCTTTTAACACATGCATTTTTCAGTGCCCTCATGATCTTAAAAGGCTCCAACGATAGAACAGAAATACTACCAATCAGCTGAAAGGCAGTAAGGGCTGTTTAAAGAACGTCCACTCGGGCATTAAACGCAGGAAATAAGGTGGTAAAAAGCAACGAATCCCTCTTCGGTACAGGGAACAACCCCAGAAACCTGACTAGGCGTATGCCCATAGAAATTGCTAAAGTAGAGAATTATACTTACTTGTGAGCATTTTCGGAGAATTTCAATTTCTTTGGCTCCGGATCTAGTGCAGACACCCACGGTAAGCACGTAGACAAACTAGAACGTAGCAGAAGTTCCATTAAAAGCAAACGACATGGTCGGTCGGAATATTAAAAAAATACCAAATGAAGCTATAGCACTATAGGAACTATCTCCAAACCTCAAAGTGTCGATCTGATTCTAGACTCAAAGGGAATACAGAGCCGCTACATAAGATTAAAATGGCCTCCAGAGGTGAGCTCGTCTCTAGCAAACTAGTAGTAGAATCATTTTCATGAACAACCATGACGAGGTGGGCTGAAAAGTGGAGGCTGGGGAAGAGGAAAGTGATACAAACTGAAAGAATACTGCAGTACAAGAAAGGCATGTCTGCTTCTAAGGTGGAATGAAAACTCAAGAAATCCCTGTCACCTATCTTTAATTCAGCGAGTATGAGATTTAAGTACTAAGCACGCGGATAAACGAGTCCACCAACAGAGTAAACACTTAAAACACGTACGACATGTTTCGGCATGGAACGGAAGATTACGAGATTGCTGCACCCGACATTAGGGTTTATTTGGTAAAAGTAATAGGCAATGCTCTTGACAACCCTATTGTTTACATGCCGGTGTGCACGCAATCGTTAAATTTGTCACTAGTAAAATAGTATTCACAAAATGTAGGTAGTGTTGTATTTTTAAGATAAACTTATGTCCGGAGTTTACATGGTATTTAGTTCGGGTTCAGATTATCGGAGGAAAACGAGAGACACATATAATTATCCAAGCATTTTTTGAAGAGCTGTACGGACATCGCCTCCATGGCTGAGTGAGGAGGGCCACTCCGTTGGTCTACTAGCCATCATGTGAAGAATTCAGAACGGATGTTCAGTCTGGAAAGTTTCGTGCACAGCTTCATTGAGTGTCCACGAGGATGAGACGAGAGATACCACTGAAACATGGCCTCAAAGTGTAACCCCTGCTTAAAGCCATGTATTACCTCGTAACCCGAGATAAGATCATCTCTTAAAAGAGCAATGCAGAACCCTCAATAGAATAGGACCCCATACAAAAGACAGAATGTCGGATTAAATCTAGGAAAGTTGCCTCGGCCCCCTAAATAGGGCATGAGAACAGGACTGCTCCCAATACAGGTGGCTTTGCGCCAAATTCCGGGGAAATCAGGCTAAGGTTTAAATTAGCGTTAGGGGTAACTTTGGGGTTAGTGTTAACAACTGCAGTGTTAGAATTTATGGTGGGGGTTAAGAGAAGGGATACAGTTTAGGTTTATTTTAGGGATAAAGCTAGGGTTAAGACACGGATATTTATCTGCAAGGCCAAATTTATTACTTGGGGAGGTGGGTTTCTAGTCCCGTGTCCTGTTTAGGGGTTTATTTAAGTAATCCTTGCCATTTTATCAGACAAACAATTTTATCCGACGGTGACTATTCGCCTAGATCAATGTTGTCTGGCAAATTATGGGCAACGACACCCTAGTGCGCAGTGGGAGGTTCCAGGTGTGCTACGAAAGGAATCCGAGTGGCAAAGGATAGTTCGACTGTCGCATTCGACGAGGTCTACCACACGCCACACAGCATGGTGGTGCAGGGACGCTGAATTGCGCGTTAATAAGTGTTAAGTGATAGGAGACGTGCGCGAAATCTATCTCACGCTCTCTGCCCACACCCGCCAGTGAGTCGAAGGCGGATGGCAGGTGCGGCGTGAGCCCGCATCTACGCGTGCCACCACATCCCTTTCCCGTGTGAGGCATTTGCTACCGGAGTGCATCCCGAATAGCGCCTGCCGAGCCTTGATCTAGCCCCCGTGGTGGTCCAGCGCATCTACCACGCGACCCATTTGGGGGGGAGGGCTTCAGCCCCCAAGACCGCTCACTGGCCTAGATCGTTTCCACCCATACACAACAGCGGCTTTCCTAGTGACAAACGATGCGTCAAACAGACATTGATCTGCTGACGAAGCGTAAATGAGCAGCACAATTTTTGCAGCTGATGGTATAATTAATAGCTGTGTAGAGTTACAGTCAATGACCGATCTCATGCAAAGTTAACCAAAATTCTGAAACACGTTTACGATTAGGAAGGAAAGCATGTCTTTTCAGCTGCTTGCCAAAACCACGCTCGATAAAAATGAATACTTAGATAGTATATATTTTTATCGATGTTCGATGCCTTTATATATTCAAATGCTTTACAGAAAACATATATATAATTTCTTGCACTGATTTGGTATCAAATCACGTCTGCTTCAAATTGTATGCCCAAAAGAAGGATACATTTAGGTTTTTAAGTAAATTTTTCCAATTTCCGTACATCTTTAAGCCCGATCTGCCATTACGTTTGAAGTTAGGGTTTCCAGTCTATAAATGTGTGCTTTCCTGTATGCCATTAAAAAAACTGCGCAGTGTTCATAAAAACTTGCAGTGAATGTGCACTAAGTTGTATACTGCATGAGGGGCATTATTAATCGGGCAGATACGATGCTATCGGAATAGACATTGTAAGGGCTGAAAATATGTCCTAATTATAAACTTTTCAAAACCGAAAGATATCCTTTCGTCGAGTATAACATTTAAAGAAGGCATGATTGGTTGTCAAATTAATACAAATGCATGTTTCCTGTAAAACATACTTAAATTTATAGGGGCATCGAAAATCAACAAAAAATACTACTTAAGTAGTCATTTTGCCAAGTGTTGTTTTGGCAGCTGCTGAAAAAACGTGCATTCAAAAGGCACACTCTGGCCTTTCTAGAATAGAATGGGATTATGCCGCATGACTATCGCATTTTATAAGTTTGGTCTAAATGTTTTGAGATTGGTCATTGGCTGTAGCTCCACGCGGTAGTCAACAAGGCACGCGACCCCACTACTGCTTCTGACAGAATTAGTTGAATGAGTGATCGAGGACAGCAAATAAGCTTTAGGTCAACAAACCAGCCACCTCTCACGTTGTCAGTAAAACATTTAGGTCCTTGAGGGCTTCACAAAGGACACGCAGAAGGCGAACAATGCTTAAAAGTAACACAGAAAAGGATCTATGCAAACATTGTGATAATAAATGCTATTACAACACAGTTAGTAATGCGTTGCAAAAATAATACGACCCAGTTTAAACAAAAGCAGGAAGTCGGTCTCGATCGCAGTGGCGTAACAGACGTTACATTTTCGTATGATCACCTGCGAGGAGAATGCGGAACGCTTGCTTGTTCAGCCCACAAGGGCGACAGATGATCAGAAAAGCTCAGAGGCAGGAGTCTGCCGGATACACAGGCAAGCGAGAGACAGCTGGGAAGAACAATTAGGAGATTTCAAGGCTTGAACATCATTAAAAATAGAGACTATTGGTGCAGGCATTAAGTGTTCCTGATGTGTCGTGGCCTCTCGCTATCAAATTTTTGAGTCCGGGACGATCATGCGGTCAGAGAAAATCCCGAAAATTCTGCTAAGTGTCAAGGAATCGACATTTACACGCTCTGTCGGTGAGCTTAGGCTGGATTAGCCAGCGGTGTGATTAACTAAGACAGACCGTCGCGGAAAAGTTGGCCGAACTGTACATAAAGTTACCTTTTGAACAAAATAGAATTCGGATGTGAAAAGAAATAAAGGCGCAGCAGCTTACGCATTGCAAAATGAGGTTGAGGTAGAGGGTGTGCTCCCAATGTATGCGGGGGTCCGCTAGTCCAGGCAGATTAGGACTACTGCGCCTGAAGACCTGCAGTTGCGGCTGAATTCAACGCAAAACGTTGGGGATGCAAGACAAAATTAAGTAATCAATAAAAAGAAGCCTCAAAAGTACGGTTTATTAAAAATAACTACTCATTTGTTCCTCCTCTTCGATTTTTAAATAAACCTTTTGACTAGGGAAAGTTCACTTCAAAACCAACGAAATTAAACACATGTATAAGAACCGCACGTGTGTAGAGCTGCCGATCCCCCTCAATTCAATGTTTTCTTGAGTTCTAAATAGCTGACGAAAAAAAGATAAACACCGGAAGCCAACCAAGTTCTTTTTAACAGGTCGTTCCCTTATTTTGTGCCATCCATCGTGATCAGTAGCTGAAGCTTGGTCAAGGTTGCTACTCGAATTAATTGCTAAAACACCTCGAGACCGATCAAAAATACTTTGTTTATTTTGATTAAAAAAGGCAGTTAACAAGGAATTCGCACTTAACCCCAGAACTTTAAGACGTCGAAATCTGACAAGGCCGTCTAAAGGACTGCGGTTCGTCAGCCATGGTTAGTATTTTTTGCCGTTTATAAAACACCATGCATAGCTACGACAAATTACCTGAGGGGGCGATAACGTTCGGCAGCACATTAGTCCAAATTTACAATCTGAACATGAAAGCATGCAATAAATCTCATAATAACAATGGACGGATGAAGAGGGAGCGTTTAAAGGTAGGCAAAATTACTGAGTAAACATATGTTGGGCAACCAAACTGCTTTTAACTATGCCAAAAACGTTGTGGAAGATAGAGGAGTCCTGATCGGTTGCAGACAACACAAGGTTACTCGCAGACATTGTGCAAGTACCCAGCTCTCATGTTCTGAGAGAAGACACAAACAAAACTTGAAGGCTGGGCAATTGCGCGGCTGAACCGGAAAACAGCAAGCTATCTGTAAACTCGCAAAAGGTATTGGCTTTATTGAAACTGAAATAAGTATAGAAATGGTTAACGAGACTAGCAAAGTTCGCTATACAGGCTTTATAAACATACAATTATAAATATATACATATATATAAAGAAAATATACGGACAGGAAAATTCAGTATATTACACACCTTGCTATTTTTCCGAACAGTTTGGTTAACAAAAAAGAGCAGATCATCCTGGGTCGAAATATTGGAAATAGAAAACTGGTCGGAGTTCAGGAATGCTCTGGAAAATAGGTCTGACCAGAAGGCGTCTTGGTCATTAACGGTGGAGCTGAGCGTTTTTGAGTCCTCTGAAAGAGCAAGAAAAGTAGTTACACGTGCAGAAGCTTTGAGTACTATGATAGCGCTAGGAATAATTCCATAGGCAAACCACTTGCAATATACGTTGTATACATAACAGTGTCAAAAAATTAAGGTGGCAAAGCCAGGTCAAAATACAAATTCAACCACAGAAAGAGGAAGAAAATTCAAGTCCCCCGGGTTTTCGGACCCTTCCATCGTCAGAAAAATTCTTTGGAATTTTAAACCGGGAGTCGGCCACGTTTAAGCTTGTCTGAGCAGGCAGCCAAATCACATGCCAATAAAAGTGTACTGAGCTAATAGCAGAAGGAAAATTGCTATGGCGAACTTTGGACATTCCATCCACAGTCAGGTCACAATTATGGAGACGACTACGGGAATTTAGTCTGATACGCAAAATCAAACTGCTCATCTGAAGCTAGTCAGTCTTTGATACATATGACTGTTTTGTCGGACGGCGATAATGTGGTTTGTCGTTTCAGATACATGTAGGAAACTTTGCGGACAGGCATAAACTGATGTGCATCGGCAAAGAACCCGATCGACGGTTGCTTTCCAAGCCGGCTTACGACTCGTCACGTGTTTTTTGCTCTGAAGTTCAACCATTTTACCAGCTAGGGGTGCACACAGTTGAAACGCGACTGAAAGGGATGGGGCCAGTCCTTTTATCATTGTTTCAATCGGCCGACACCAATAAGGGTCCGATAAGTCCAAACAGGTACTGTCCTAGGGAGCGAACATTTTTCCCAGACTATTCATACAGAACAAAGCAATACCGCCAAAAAGGCGATCACTGTTAGGTATGCACACTATGCATGGAGATCAAAACGATTATTAGTCAGCAGACTAATACCTGAAGACAAACTTTGTACTCGGGAGGATTTTGAGACGTGTTGATGTGACGCGTCACCAGCCTGATTGTAGAAAGGAACGTTTTCGTTCATTTTCGCCTCGGGACTTAAATCTTAAACCCTTACAGGCGACCGCACGGTGATAAGCGAACAATAAATTGGAAGGAACACTGTCCTCATCAGCCAGCCATACCACTGGGTAACCTGAAATTTGAACCGAGGTCGTCACTAACCTGAGATAAAACACACTACCGACAATGAGACCGTCATAGTTTCGAAGATGTCCACCGTGTGCTACACAGCATGGTGATGCAGGGACGGTAACTGGCGCTGGCTTATAGTGAGGTCACTTTCAGTGCATCTACCTCACACTCTGTTCCACTCCCCAACCTGGGCCCGGTGTCTTGAAAACATCCCACTACCCAAGTCACCGAGGCTGTCACTAAGCAGCCACCTGTCAGAGTACTAGAACTGAGCCTCAGAAAACAAATAAAACGGGTAAGTTTTTCCTCTAGCCACGTTGGCGACACGCCCAAGAATAAGCACTGATTAAGTCGCCTATTACACATTCTGTAACAGCGTGTGAAGGGAAAAAATCACTCACAAAACAA
This sequence comes from Schistocephalus solidus, assembly GCA_017591395.1. NCBI lineage: Eukaryota > Metazoa > Platyhelminthes > Cestoda > Diphyllobothriidea > Diphyllobothriidae > Schistocephalus > Schistocephalus solidus. Next base: position 153,774 of record WEDG01001795.1, read on the forward strand.
ACTTCATCGTTTTAAAGAATCAAAATTAAAATGTGAAAAAAATTAATTTGCTGATCCAACTCCAAAAGCTAAAAAGAAGCTCCGTCGGAAAAAAATCAAATGTGATTATGCTAAACCATGACAAATTTAAAAATATTGAATTGAGCGCATCCTACCAGACAAAAGCGAACGCCTTGTCACTATTTCCGAGAGCAGAAAATCATTTAAACTGTGTCGCTCCATTTTCGCTCAACGTAATCACATTGGGTAGGCGATTTCTCGGAATTAAAACTTGTTATTCTGAAATAAAAGTGGGTAGGTATTAGAAACTTCACCGAAAATAGACGGTAATTGGTTCGAGAAACATGACTATGGAAGATAATTTTTTAGAAATTAATAATGTCATCAACAGGCAACCTTTCATTATACCGTGTATTCAACAACTTAGATTATAAGCGCATAACAGCGTCAGCACACGATCATCAGTTTGATGATTAAATGACTCACAACAAATGACTTATTACACGACTGCAATCTTTATAAGTAGCAGCAAATAAGTAACAAGCAACCTGTTTAAAACAAAGTATCATTTGAGGTTGCCCAGGTCTATGGTAAGTAGGCGCTCACCGATCGGTTAGCGAACTCACTCATTCCGTTATACCTTGGGGCTCACCTTCGAGCCCCGCCAGTAGCTGCACGGCGGCTAGTGAGATATGCAGAATAACATGACCGACAAAGACAATGGAGATTGAAATGGTCATTTGGCTTATAAGCCGTCATCAGCCTGCCATACCCAACAGCAGGTGTTGCCAGTCCTGAGGCCCGAACCTGCGACCTATTGGCTAGAAGTCCAACGCTCTACCCACTGCGCAACGAGCTCGTTGTCTTGTCGGTTTCGATCGGGAATATGTTATCAATGGCAGTTGGGAGCTCACCGATCAGTTACGGGACTAACTCGTCACTCTTCTCTTAAACCTGGGCAGAACGGTTGTAGTAAAATCCATTCATTAAAAATAAGGATTGCTTTGAAATCAAGTAATAGGCATACCAGGCTTGACTTTTTTTCACTCATTAGAGCAGAAATATCAAAAAAATAATAAAACATGAGTCTAAATACGAAATTAATATCGCATTTTCTTGAAGGTAATAAGCGTAATAAACTTGAAGCATCTGGAGGAATTTCACAATACCGAGCATGGTCCATATGAAAAATGTGGGTCCATCATGGTGCAGCTCAGCACAATCAGAAAAAAATATCGGAGGTCGAAATAACAAACTGAAGAACGAGTGATGAAAGCGTCCACTTGTCACACAAGGACAAATTGAGAGAATTGAGAGTGAGATGAGGAAGGTTTGATCGTGGGTGGGTGAAAATGGAGGTCATTCTCAATGGCTATCGAACATTCACGCCGCTGAAACAGGCATAGGAACATTTCGTGTTCACGCACAAGTGATGACGCACGACCAGGTTGTCTGGCTGATCTAAAGAGAGTATAAAATCCAACTGGCAGGGTGTGGGCAGTCAGTAATTCCGTCTTAAAAAACAATTGCTGGTAAGGTAGAGGGCGATGTTCTGTTTATTTCACGTTCAGTCATGTTTGACAATGACTGAATTCTTGGTGGCGGACCTCTTTTAATATTTGCTCTATGACTTGAACGTTGTGACATGGAAAATACCTACAACAAATCCATTGCACTAGCAGTATTCAATTAATATCTTATATGCGCAGGAGCTTTGGCGTTAAGAGAACGAGCAGCTAAACCTATTGAAGAGGTGTAGGACCTTGAAAACCACGGATTTTTAACAAAAAGCTGTATTCCGTGTAGAATATTCATACGCTCAAGGTGTTGGGAATGTACAGAGACATCCGAGGAGATCCTACATTCTACAAAATTGAAATTTAATTCAACATACCTTAATGCATGTGATGATTATCACGTCGAACCATTAACTTGCATTCAACTCTGATCTGCTTCTTTATGAAGTTGCATTTTACGCAGCGGTCACTTTGACCGACGGCCTTAACCAAATGTTGTGGTGCGCGAATGCGAAGTTTCTGCGTGGTATCAACGTCAGGTATCTTGACGTGGTCTTTTCACTTGATCACAATGCGACTGTGCGAATAGAGTGAGGTTTAATCTAAGAAAGTCTCCTTCGGTATAACTTAAAACTACTTTCTCGTTGCGCAGTCACTTCCAACGCCGATTGCCCTTCGAAATGTCCTCCAACCCACTCACAGAAAAAAAAGACGGAAAGGGAAACACGGAATCCCGAATGGCAGTCCAGATTTATATGGGTCTTCACACGATATTCTGACGTTAATCGCAGTAAACTTTAGCAGCTGTCAACAATATCGACGCACCTTCAATCAGTGACTGACTGGCTAGCCTTTCGCCAGAGAAGGGGCCGGAAAATGTATATCACAAAGTTACTGGTTGCCACCACCTTGATGTCTGACAGTGGTTACTGGACATTAAATATGGGACTCAAAGAACAAGTAGAAACAAAGCGCTGCTAATCTCTCTCTATCATCCGATTGTTTTCAATCAGTATGGCAACCAGAAGTGACCATTCTTTTTTTAGATTACCAAACAATCACTTGGCTTGAAAGGAGGACCCATGGGTTACCCATGAACTTGGCAGGTACAACATAAAGGTTACTATCCTGACCGAGATAAATTTTACGTTTTCGGGAACAACTGTACAAAAGGGACAGTAGAAAGATGCTGCAGTTAGGTCCACCATTATAGATTACGCTGTCAGGATGTGACCTTACCTTCCGCATGGAATAACTAAGTGGTTCATTACAGTGGTGCTTCCAATCCCCCCATAATAGACTTGCCCAAATCTTCGGCGCCTATATTGCCGGCCCAAACTCTATGAAGATTTACAATGCAGTGAAGGGCGCGTTCTGTGCAAATAAACCCTTGCTCGTGCCTGTTCCGAAGTAAAAAACTGATTTTTGATGATTTCAACGCACGAGTATGTTCAGGCAGTCACCTGGAAAAGAAGTGATTAGTCGTCACGGGACACGAATCTACAATGACAACAGGCTTCGAACAAATAAGGCATGCGCAGAACACAACCTGCTTGTAACTAACACCCTCCTTTGCCTTCCCAAATGCAAAATGATTATGCCGACGCAATTTCGCCCATTTTACTGCATCTGCCGGGAAACGTATACATCAGAGTTAACCACTGTGAAGTACTTGTGACAAAGATAAGGTTTATTACGGATTGGTAACCACCTAGTTATCTCTAAAAATAAAGACTGAAACCAAATGTGAGAACAACCTCATGGGAAGACGGTATGAACACCGGACAGAGGAATGCGCTTTCAAGGTGTCAACGCCAACTGCAATACGGGCTGTGGAGCTGCAAACAATTCGCTGGAAAAAAGGCGGAATAAATTCAAAGGTACGGGGAACGTGGTAAGAAGAAAAACCTACTCACAGTCATTACAACAGTCTACGCACCCCGCGTCCTCAATCATCTAAAACCAATCGACAAGAGGGTCGTTAACAGATTCCTCCAAGTGCGAATCAATTTTTACCTTGATAAGTTACTTTTCTTTGAATAAACGATCATGACGATGCAGCTGAATCCTGCCTAGATCCTAGGATTAACTGGTTATGTGACATCCGAGTCGTTCGGACGTATTGGTTTAAACGTTCCTGTCAATAGATAGAGTTGTCGTTTTGAAAAATTCAGAAACGGATGACTCTGAATATTTGTCCAACCCAATAAAATAGCACAGTAGTCAATATAACAACGTGCAATGATGTTATGTCAAATAATTTTTTTAGTTACTAAGGTAATCAACACAGAGGTGGTAAAGTGAAATATATGTATAAACTAACCTTAATGATTCACAAAAGGTCTGATTTGACGGATTTTATTGTGAAATTTACATAGCAGGCCAAAAGGCTTATGTATGATATGTGCAAAATTAACTGTGATAGAAAGGATACTAGAACTTTTCAATTGAGCCTAATGACTGACATGGGTAAGGTAATATATGATTAAAAACGCCAGCGTGAACAATCACCTAATAAGATAATCAGTATTCATCTGCGTAAAAATATGACAGTTAAATTTTGTTGCCGAAAGTGTGGAAGAGTAAAGAATATCTGAAAACAGGCATTTTTCGAAAGCATTTTTATCCCCATTTATAAAATGCTACATGCCTACGCCTGCTTCGCACTTCATATTCAAACTTCCACATGCGCCACCGTGCCATTTATCAGTAAGCATTGGGCAATCAGATCATGCTTAGAGTTCTGTCTCATTTGCATTGCAGTTCTAATGAACACAGTCAAACAACAAGGAGGCTCAGACAGCTTGCTGGACCCATCGGGTTGTGTAATAAGAAAAAAAACACGATCGAGGAAGACCGAGAACTCTGGAGGAGATTTTTAGGATTTATTATGCGCGTAAAAACGAGGACTTTGCCCGTGTATTTCTAACCTTGTCAACAAAAACGGTTTGTCCCGGAAGCAGGCTCCTGACTGGCGAGTCGCAGGATTATAATGCAGTTCTGAGTTAAGGATTTCATTAGTATGTTCTAAATCACTCCTTATACTTGGTTGACCTAAGAACGAACTTCAGAACAAACCACACTGAAGGGCATTGCAAAATGGTAAAATAGTGGTTCAGTATAGTTAATTAAACTGTAGTTCAGTGCCTATAAGACCATGACAACGAAACACAATGAAAACTTCCGTTGACATGATTGTGAAAAGCTCGGTCGCTTTGGTGGGATTGGAATACACGACATCAAGAGGAAGGCTTTAGCGCAGCCAACGTTCTAGCCACTTGAGCTACAAAATCCCACCGGGAGCTGTGAGTTTAATCACACTCGGGTCATGTTCCCGCCCAGCCTACTAAAACGTATGGAATTCAGCATTTTTTTATACAATAAGCTGACTGTCTAAGCAAGATTTTCCCACCGAGGCCACCGTATTTATACACAGTTGGGTCAAATGAATTATCCAAATCTTTCAGAACCCCCGAATTACCTAATTGCACCTGACAGTCAGCTGGTGGATTCTAGATTTATTGCTAAGAAAATCCTGTTTGGACAGTCACCTTACCGTTCTAGAATCGGTGAATGCGATACGTTGCAGTAGGCTGGGCGGGCAACTTGACCCAAGAGTGGTTAAACTATCGGCTCCCTGTGGGGCCTCGTATAGCAGGTGGTTAGTGCGTTGACTGTACTAAAGCCTTCCCTTGATTTCATGGATTTGAATCCCACTGGGGCCGCCGAGTTATTCAAAATTGGGTCAAAGGAATTATTCAAATCTGTCAAAAGTCACTAATTGTTATGAAAACTGTCGTGCCTTCAAAATATTCGGAATATATAAATTATATTGGATACACTAGCGATAATTGTGTTTCGTCAAAATGATCTTATAGACAGGGCCTTGATTTTAATATTGGATATTCAATATATCCCATACATTATACTATTGTTTAAATTGAATAAAAGTTATTATTAAAATTTACACATAGTTTCAGTTTTATATGATTATTCTGCTGTTTATTATGGGAAAAAATATTACTTTCTATCTGCGGGTTTTTATGCATAATCTTTTTATTTAGGTTAATCACAGAGATAGAAGTTCATTTAGATCGACCCGGCAGATCGATGTCTATGACCATATCTGGGAAACTCAAAGGCATACCGACAACCAACACTGTAGCAGAATAAAACAACAAAACTCACTTCAACGTGACGTAGTCTCCGAAAAGGGTTTGTAACCAGCCTCCCATAAAAATAAAAAAAGCTTGAAAATAACTGACTGTACAATAAACAACTGTAGTACCAATTAATACTAATTTAATTTGTCTATTAAAACACGATTACAATGAAAAATGATGAACAGAAGACAAAAAGGAATTCATGATATGTTTGATAAACAAATGCGAAATGTGCTTATCGTTACTGTTTTTCCAACTTTTATTAGTCTGGTGCATCTGCGGCATGACCTGTTTCAAGATCGCATAAGCGGACGTAATTTCACAAACATCTTTAGAATTTACAATTTATATTTGGTATGCACCGGCAACGCACTGTCTAAGCAAACATTAGTAACGAAATAAAGTAATGAAAATGTTCAAATACTTAATAAGGTAGAAATAACTTGTCCTGCTATATCAACAGTTAGCGATGTTTTGAAATTAATGGTGAACTAGAAAAAATAGGCAGTGAAAAAAACTGCTAACTTAAAAATTGAGACAGAGTTCAATAGGCCTTTATTTTTGAAAGAAAGGTAGGATAAAAAACTGCGTAGGAAAAAATAGTCAGGTGGTAGATTAGGGTAATGCTGCAGTAGCATTTCAGTACGAGATAATGAAACGTCGAGATGATTCGTTCTTGATCACTTAGGCAAATGAAACAAAATCTCATGAAAATGCGTAAACGAACTTAAGTCCTTAGCCTTTTTGGATCCAGAATTGAATTCTGATAATGGTTAGTATCCAAAGAAACGGTAGCATTTTAGACTGTGGACCACCGAATGTGTACGTCCGAATGACGTCATCGTTTGGATGACTGGTGATATAAGGAGACAGCATAGTTCATGGGCGACCCGAGGTAGCGAAAATATAGTTTCAAGAGGGTCACTTAAATTCCCGATGGTCCTTTCTCCGAGTCATGGGGAAAGCTAGTGGGAAAAGATGAGGAAAATAAAAGATTAATATAATCCGTATTAAGATAAATGTGCAGTCTTCGCTTGAATGGAGATAGACTAGTTAACGAACTTATTTCAATTTGAAAGTTATTCCAAATAAACTTACCTAGAATCAAATAAGAGAGAGCGTTTATACGTGGAGGACGCAGGGGAAGGTATAATTTGTGCATAATTTCTAAGGTTATAAGGAAGAATAACGGGGGTAATGACAGAAAACTTGGGAAGAGTTGAACTATTATTAAGTCGGAAAAGGAGACAAAAGCCTTACTGATAACAGGCATGCAAGCTAGCCTAAACTTGTATTTTTAACAAAATAAAAATACAAATATAAAAGTTTACTGAAACCACTGGCGCAGTGGTTTAGGAAATGATAGACGAGGACATCAAACAACTGAAGAGGACTGTTCAGCACACATAGTTTCACCAGCAATTGGAGCAGCAATTTGCGAGGGAACCCCCCTAAAAGGGGAATTTCCCATATTTTCAATCTTGGTAAGTTTTCACGCCATCATAAGTCAAAATCGCGTGTCCCAATCAAAATCAAAGCAAAGTGGTGAAAATGCAGCAACACATCTGTAAGTCAACAAAGTGCAGGTGCTGGCTAAAACTCACAGGAAGGGGTATGCTAGTAAAATGCACGATGAAACTTTTTGTTTGGAACAATATTATATCTGTAAGCGAAGGGTTTTATCAGCATACCCTACATTTAGGCATTTTTATAGGACCGTGATAAAGGTCTGTATACCATGATCCAAAGGGTTTTGCCTTCTACTGAGCGTTAAACGATATGCCTCAAACGTATGAATGCTTATACAGAGGAACCTCAGGTGACAACCAGCCCATCTACGAGCGTCTCTTGTAAAAAGCAAGCCATTCACCGAAACTTTGTGTCAATTGACGGGCTTCTGCTCAGTTAACAATAAAACCAGGTGGTTATTCCAAACAGTCCCGCTGGTTCTATCAAATTCTTGGATGCCTCCGACGAGAGTCTTGTTGTTTTACTGCCAGGATAAACTTCGCTCTGCATGTATTTGTGCTTTTCTTTGTTCTTTTGCGCTTTTGGGACTAAAATTTGAAACCACGATGTCGCCAAATGAACTGCTTGCTAAAGATCTTGACGTTAAGAGAAAGAAAGACTTAAGTACTGTATATTTGCAGAAAGAAATCAAAGCATAGCTCGAGCGTTTTGTTCGTGCAACCGATCTCCTCAGGGAGTATGGCAGGTCCTCATTAACCATCTGCACCAACTTGAATAAGAAGGAAGAATTTAGGAAAGTTGGTGTGGTTAAAAGAGTAAACAAGGTTACTAGGCAACGTCCAAAACTCCTAGTTGCTGAAAAGCTGCTGTTTGTCTGGATGAATGAAAGGCGATTACATTGTGATAGCGTACCTGAAGCTATTTTTTGTGCTATTGTGTTGGTGTTTGTGCTAAGGCAAATTTACTGTGTGTGGAACTTCACAGGTCGCATCCAGGCGCGTAGTCTGATGACCAAAAATGTTTATGCAATCCGGGAATAGTTTGTGAATTTTAGGATGGGAAGTGGTAGGCACAGCGTTGGGCGACATGGGCAGGCTGCCAGCTCTTTTAAATCTGCTGCCGATAAATTTAATTCTGTATACTTCAGTACATATAAGGGAGATAGACAGAGCCTTTGAAAAGCCCATTGACAGATAGACGCTAGAAAAATATACAAATGTTACATGTCGATAGTGGTTTTAGTACATCGGTCATTGGTGTAGACTAAATATATGTCGATCAAGTAAAAATTCATCAAGACTTCTTTTAAATATTTCAACGCATTCAGCCTGAACAACCGAAACTGGCAGTTTGTTCCATTCTTCAATCACCCGTTGGGAAAAGAAGTTGGCCCGCACTTCAAGTTTGGAATGTTTTCTTTTCAGTTTGTATGGGTGACCTCGGAGACTTGTAATGTTTGCCCATTCAAAAACGTCGGCCATCTGAAGAGCACAATCAACTCCCCTGACCAGTTTGAAGACTAAGATCGAATCTTCTCTGCATTGCCTATAAGAGAGACGAAACATTTTAAGTCTTTCTAGTTTGCCCTCATAGGGTTGGCATTCCAATCCGCTGACTAGTTTTGTCACCCTCCGTTTAACTTTCTCCAGCAGATGGTAGTCATGTTTCGTCCA
>WEDG01001796.1:0-22801 GCA_017591395.1 Schistocephalus solidus
AAATGCAGTTCTCCAGGCCTCTCCGGGAAATTTCCCGAGCCTCATCGCATAAATGACGTTCTTAAAATAAAAAATCCACAATCATCCAAATTAAACTTGTTTAAAATATCCACAAGCTAGCTCGTCGCATAACTCCACGGGTCATCTTTTACCCTCAATGAAATCACCTAAGACAGGTTTTCCGAAGGACTTAAATCAAACACAGACCAAAAAGCAAGATAGCGCCGTTCTTAGTAATCGCATACTGCCTTCTCCGAAACTAAGCAAGCCTCTCCAACAGGCAAATAACCCTAATCATGTTACCCGACATACAAGACCCGACGTTCCAGCACTTAATTCTTATAGCTGCTCTCCCTCTGCTACCAGCCCCTATATTCCATCTATTTTCCCGTCATTACATTTTACTACCAACTTGCATAACCCGGTCTTAACCGCTATGGTGGTTCGATACAGGAAAGTTTTATTACTACACCTTTCATATATCCCTCTCAGACTTTTGTTAATGACGTTCCTAATACGAATCGTTCTCGCACAGTTGGCAATTAACCTCCAAGACACAATAACTTCAAACTTAATTACCCAACTCAATTTTTTTTATACACCAAACTTGCTTTCATCTGGAATAATCTTCCAATCAAAATTAGGTTGTCGTCTACATTGGCTATTTTCAAAAAAATACTGCACACATTTTACCTCGACAGATATAAAGTCCTTATTGTCTGTTTCCTTCTTAAACTCACAGTTTTTGGATTTGGAATAGGGTCCTCCTGGTATTTGAGGCAGCTCTATTGATATTATATTGGTCTCTTAAAATATTTCCATCATCCTCTGCAGAGTCAATATTTGCATTCACTTTTTCGTTCCCCCTTTTTAACAAGCATCACCAACTCTTGACAACCTTGATACCTTTCTCCAATTTCGCAACCCCAACGATGGTCTCCAGGTTCAGTTGATGATCAAGGCGGGTTCTGATGGTTTTGTCTCTTTGATTGATGGACTATGCAGTCAGCAAAGTCGCAGCTCGATGATGATCCCATGCACTTTACTGTCCCCTTTTAGTTTTGACACTGGTGTCCACGATGAGTTCATTCTCTCTCACCTCAAGTGGTGGTTACAAAGAGTAGCTCTGACTGCTATATTATTTCTCACATGAAAAGGAGCGTTCTGAGCCCTCATACGTTGTCAGTAACATCAAAATACTAGTGAAGCAGTTTTTCCCCTAGTTTTTTTTTAATTGGCGGCTCACCGAGCTCCGCCTCTGATTTAACCGAAGAAGTTTTTTTACTGGTTCTTTTGTAGTTCACCGTATATGTCAAAGATTGTTGACTATTGTTTTAGAAATAGCAAATCGTTCGGAATCCGATATGTCTTCCATATTATTTATCTCTACTGTTAATATGGCTGCTCACATAGTGCAGCAAATATCCATTTGTATTTATTTTTTAATGCGATACTAAGTTTGAAATGACGGGGCTCTCTGGGCCTCAAATAAACAATTTATTTATTATTTGTTTGCGGGTTGGAGGAGAGAGGAATCTTAACATTTAACGGTTGGGTTGGGGGGACCTTGACGAGGAATATGGAAAAATCGATCAGCCATTCCTGAAGGTTTTGGCCCGGTTGGTAAGCGTCAGGAGGTAGAAGGAGGTCAGGGCGGCTGTCTGTCATATGATTAGAATGGTTCTGAGTGTGGGACGTCTGGGGCTGTACAAGAGGTGAATACGGGTTGACACCGGCTGCCAACAATAAAATTTCCTTCTTTCTTGCGTCACTAGGACGTCGACTCTCACCTTCGATATTAGGTGATGATTCAGGTGATGATAAATAAATAATAAATGAATAATAAATTGTATATTTAAGGCACGGAGAGCCCCGGCAGTCCAATAGTTCAGACTCTGTTAGAGATTTATCCATCTCGGATTTGTCTTGCTGTTATTATTCATTAATATCAAAACTCATAGAAGTAGATAACGTGGAGGTTAGATGATTATATTTTCTCGTAAAAAGGTAGTCCAATAAATGTAGAAAACTAATAATTATTAACGATATCTGTGAAAGAATTCTATAGCGATAGGTAAAACAAATGTTTGACTTCACCGAATCAGAAGACTTTACAGAGAGAAGGGGATATTGTTGGACGATTGATCCTTCGAAGGACGTAGGTCATTGAACTGTGGGGTCTCGACTACCGCCACGGTCACTAGGATGGGGAATTGAAAAGGAAAACGAAAGTGAAAGTGATTTTTAAACACCCTGCCGTTTTCCGCCATTCCTGTATGGTTTACTCTTATCGCTTATTTTCTCTTAAGAGGTGTTGTGCCGTGCGATTGGTTATTTTGATTCTATTGGTTAATTTAGGAGTGTTTGGCAACTTTTTGTCAAGCACTGGTGGCGTGGGCGCGCACGGGCTGCCATAATCGCGTGTGGCTCGCGTGTTTTGTGTGCTCTCCTGTGCTCTTCTTTTCATTTGCTATACACCTTTTTTATTCTATTTAAACTTGAAGTCTTATGTTTAACATGTTTATGTACGAATGCAAACGGATATTGCGACGTCAAGTGTAAAAGGAAAAATGAGGAAATGCCGAGGAAAATAAAGTAAGAAGAATAACTCCTACTTACCAGTAACAAACGTCAACAAACAGACATTTTGGACACAGATGCATCCACTGACTATTCAGTTGGCTTTATTTCTACGGATAGTTTAACTATTAGCCCGATAATTTCATTTTGATACGATTTCTCATGTGTAGAATGCGTTAGGGATGTAGACAACGTCGTTTTTACTGATGACTAGCCAGCGCATGTTTGTTTAAGAAATAGATTGCGTGAATGAGCCTTGCAATCCAATATAGCTCACAGTCATTTACGGGCTCTTCTAAACATACTCAGTTCAGTTTCGCTGCAGCTAACGGCAGATTAACGGAAGATTTTAGGAGCATTTTATCCCTTGCCAGTAGACTTCTTGTGTACTTGGGGCTACGCACATGTTGGACTGCAAAAAGCAAAATCAGCTGCATAGTGGAAATAGAGAAAATGATTTCAGGGGATGGTGACACAGTTCAGTTCAGTTCAGTGTATTTGAGGAAAATAGGCTTACGCCTTTGAAATCCCTATTTGTTACATAAAAGTAGCAAGAATAAGAAGCAAATTAAAGAAGTAACAGTCAAGTAAATGCAGGCAGGTTTACGTGGTACACTGATATTGTTAAGGTTAAGTAGTCACATAGTCTTCGTGGTACTGTAACATATGTATGTCAAGCCGATGTTTGAATGTATACACAGACTGGGACATAACAATCGCCTCAGGTAGGTTATTCCACGGTTCCACGACACGGTTGGTGAAAAATACTTCCTCACATCCAATCTTACTTGGGGCACACTTAGTTTGAATGGATGACCTCGGAGATTTTTCGTAGTGGCAAGTTGGAAAAAGTCATCACATAGGAGGGCGCAATCCATGCCACGCACGATACGGAAGGTTTGTATCAAGTCTCCGCGCAACTGCCTATAACTCAGAGGATAGAGCTTTAGGTTATTTAGACGAATCTCATATGGCAGTTCAGATTGACCTCTTACTAATTTTTGTGGCTCGCCGCTGCACCCTTTCGAGCATGTTGTAGTCCTGTTGCGTCCACGGTCGCCAGGCTTGGATCGCATATTCAAGATGTGGCCTTACAAACGTACCAAAGACTTTAGAAAAGCAGTCTTCATCGAAAACTTTAAATGCCCGCTTGATAGCGTACAGTATTGAATTGGCGGATTTAGCTGCCTTGGAACATTGCGTAGAAGGCTTCAGGTTGTCTTTTCATCCAAACTCCAAGATCCTTCTGTGTGTGTGCTTCTCGGAGTGGCAAACCGTTCAAATAGTAGGGTCGCATATCAGTGACCTGATTTCAATTTCCCTAGGCGTAGCAGGGTGCATTTGTTTGAGTTGAAGGACAAGAGCCATTTGTGGGACCACTCGTCCAATCGACGAAGATTTTTCTTGGAAATTGTCTGCATCAGCAGCATTGTGGATAACTTTCCAGATTTTTTTATATCGTCCGCAAACATAGCAAAGTTACAGTCCAATTCCTGTACACAATCATTAATGAACAAGAGAAATAGGATCGGTCCGAGCACTGAACCTTGTGGGACTCCACCCTCGATGACTGTGCGCTTTTGATCGCGATCCGCCTACACAGACCACTTGGGAACGACCGACGAGAAAATTCTTGATCCACGTAAGAAGTTTGCCGCCAATACCGAACATTCTCAACTTGTGAAGGAGACGCTGGTGTGGAACACTATCGAAGGCCTTCTGGAAATCAATGTAGGCCACGTGCACAGTGTCTTTTGCATCGAGTGCTTTTTGTCCAGCTTTGCATCGTATAAAAGTAAGTTCGTAACACACGATCTTCCCCTACGAAAGCCGTATTGTGCAGTCGATAAGAGGTTACGGGTTTCTAAATAAATCATCAATTCCTTTTTGACAACCTTCTCCATAACCTTGCAACAGATTGAGGTCAGGCTGACAGGCCTGTAATTTGTAGCAAATGCACGACTACCACTTTTTGTGAAGCGGTGCGATGTGGGCTGTTTTTCCAGTCGGTAGGAAGAATTCCCGTATCGAACGATTTCTGGCACAGCAACGATAGCGGTTTAGCCAGCTCTCGAGCAAGTTCGAGGAGTAGCTTTGCTGGAATCTCGTCGGGGCCAGGAGATTTGCATGCCTTCAGACTTTTTAGTTCTTCAAAGACCGCCGCTTCTTGAAAGAGCATATCCTGAATAAGTGGCACTCCTGTAGTCTCGTAACTTGATGGAATAAAAACAGCTTCTCTAGTGAAAACCGACTGAAAGAACTGGGAAAAGTGTTCAGCTTTGTTTTTATTTTCTGATATCTCGAAACCGTCATCGTTTTCTCATAACAGGAATCGGGTTCCTGTTACGTGTGGTTTTTTTCTTACATAGCTGTAGAGTAATTTGGGATTGTGAACTGCTCTCTGGAGCAAATCCCTCTCGTAATCCCGTCGGCTTTTGGAAGATCAAGCTTTTAACCTTGTTCCTCTGAGTTTTGTATGCTTGGAAGGCTAAATTTTTCATTTGATCGGCAAAATTTCTTCCAAAGCCTTCCTTTTCTGTTAATCTCTTTTTAGATCCCTTGTTAACCACTGTGGTCTGTTAGATATCCTAAATTGTGATGGCGGACAATGGCATTTTATTAGATTCAACAAATACTCCTTAAATAAATTCCAGTCCTCAGTGACATTCCCGGAGAAGAGAACATCCCAGTCTATTCGTGATGCCTCAGCTCTCATCTTGCAAAAGTCTCCTCGCCATAGATTGGGCCTGGTTTCATTTATTGCAGATGGCACAGAATATAAACCATACTCCCATGAAAGTACTGCGTGATCACTTCGACCAAGTGGAGGTAGGCAGTGTACCTCGTCTATACTGTCAGGATCTTTAGTGAAGACGAGATCTAAACAACTAGCCTGTTGTCCTCCACGCGCTCTCGTTGGAACGAATACATGTTGGGTGAAAAGAGCTTCAAGTGTTGTCTTTAAGCAGACGATGATCGAAAACTTTGAGCTCTGTGCCTTGTTAATATAGCTATAGGTGGATTGCTCCTATATCGGAAGTCTTAGTCTGAATTTTGGCCCATATTTAGGTCGCATTTTCAGGCCTTTAGTACAAAGCATCTTTCCAGTTGCCTTTTACTGTGGAAACGTTAAGCCAACTTATGTTGAATTCTCCTGCAACAAACTTGTACAGAAAAACATTTTCCCACAAAAACGAGTGCTAGTTTGCCATTATTCCCATCACCCTAGATCGGTTTGTATCGACGGTGTAATTTGCGATGCTCTCGCGCTAGCTTTTTTAAGGAAATGAAAAATATCAATGCGCTTGAAGCTTGTGAACGCTGTACGGTTAGGGGAACATATTTAGGGAAAGTATTTTAACTTAAGGAAGGCCAGATTAAGAGAGAGGATGCAAAATTCATAGACCAAGTTCATTTATTTATTTATTTATTGCCAGTTTACAGGCAAGGTCAAAAAGGGATATATACAGTAGGGGGTCAATCTGACAGTGAAAAAAAAACTCCTGATCGTTCTTTAAAGTATTTTCAGGAGAAAAAACTGCAGCTTGTTGAACAGCTTAAAGTTAAGAACAGGGAAGTGTTGACACAGGTGCACGGTGTAGTACTTCTCCTTTCGGTGTTGTGGATCTGGTCTTCTGTACTAGCAGCAAGTATGCCGGCGAGTGGCTGCTAGCTGTAGACTGAGGAATAACTCAATTACGGACTGCAGAGCCAGCAATATTGCCTTCAGCATGAAGTCCGGCATAGGATTCAGAGTCCGTGGATGCCATCAGAACGGAAGAGAGCTTCCAGAGAATCAGCACCCAAAATTCGTGGAAGGTGTCCTGAATGTAGAAAACTAGTGACAGTTCTCGTAAACAAAGGATAGTTACGCTGAATTTTAATACTTCTGGGTAGTTTATTCCAGATTGCTATAGCGTTTACCGAAAACAACTGACGGTATTTAACGGTGCGTGCCAAAGGAAGAAATAAGAATACATCAGCCAACACACAATAGGACCCTTACCTTTTATCCATTGCTAGCTGGGATTGGTACCTACCTTTCCTTTAAATCCTTTTCAGCAAGTTTATTTAGGAGTGATGAGGAAGTTAATTCGCCTGTGGGCCAATAGTCATTGATCTAAGGTTACCGGTGTTGCGAACGCATCTGCACTTAGGGCACACCAGATTCAACTGATTAATCATAGACAAGAAAGCAAAAATATGTATCTGCGAACAAAGTTTATTTAGAGGTGAAGAAATTTAAACGAATCGGATTCTTGGAAGGGGACGGAGAAACGGGAATTTCTACTGCACATGGGCATTGATATCGATACCTTAAGCATTTTCTTATGCTGTTCACGGCTATCAGGTTTTTGGCTTTACCCCTTCTACATATAAATAACATAGGTTACGCTATACAAATGCTAAAACTGTTTTCGTTTAAGTTTTATGTGCTATATGGAGAGGCAAATATGGTTTATAATTGTATATTGTATATTTTGAAGGGTTACAGGCATTGCCCTTGATGACCCTATTAATGTAAAGTTATCATTGCATGTGAAAAGTCAATATAAATTGGTGTTTATTTAAAAATGTTTGAGTCAAAGCATAACATAACTTCAAATGCGTTTTCACAGCCATAGGCGAAACATTGTGGAAGAAAAGTAGAGCTCGAAAGATTTTTAAAGGCTGGTTTTAAGTAATCATGTTGTGAAAATCGTCTTTTGTCAAATATAATGCCATCAAGCCTTCTTTTAAAATCAGTAATGTTGTCAGAGGTAACCGTCTCGCTTGGTAAGGAGTTCCAAGGTCGTACCACTCGTTGGCTGAAGCAAACCTTTCTGAGGTTCAATCGCGTGCGTTCGCTATTAACCTTGTAAGGATGACCACGCAGATGAGTTGTGCAGGCAAAGTCGAAGAAATCCTCCGATCTCAGGGAGGAATCACGGCCCCGGATAATCCGGAATGTCCAGAGCAGGCTACACCGTAAGCATCTGTAGGAAAGAGGAAATAAGTCAAGCTTTTTCAATCTGTCTTGGTACGGTAAAGTCTCAAGACCGTCAACCATCTTCGTTGCTCTCCGTTGCACCTGTTCGAGGAGGTTAACATCTTTCTTGATCCATGGTATCCAGGCTGGTATTCCGTAATCTAAATGCGGTCTCACAAAGACGCCATAGACTTTTCCGAAGAGATCAGGTGGGAATATTTTAAACGCACGTCTGATCCAATGTAGTGTACATGTTGCCTTCTGGACTGCTTTCTTACAGTGTTCTGAGGGCATCAAATTCACAGTTGTCCACATACCCAGATCTTTGTATGTTTCTACCTCTTTTAATGCAGTGCCATTAATAAAGTACTGGTTTCTCAGAGATACTTTTTGACCGGCACTTATGGGTAGGATCACGTACTTTGATACATTAAACTTAAGAAGCCACCTAGCCGACCAGGCACTTCGTTTGTCGATATTCGATTGTAACCTTTTTGCGTCATCAGTGCAGCTGACTTCAGTCCATATTTTAATGTTATCTGCAAACATGACAGCTTCATAATCTAGGTCATTGAGACAGTCATTCACGTAGATTAGAAGAGTAGGGGGCCCAAAACAGAACCCTGTGGAACACCACTTTCTACTTTTGCCCATTCTGAGCTAGAGTTTCCAACAACAACTCTCTGTACTCTGAAAGACAAGAAACTCTTGATCCAATTGAAAAGTTTTCCTTGAATTCTTACGTTCCAAATCTTCTGTAAAAGTAGCCCGTGTGGTACACTATCAAATGCCTTTTTGAAGTCAAAAAATACAACATCTACTGCATGACCCTTATCTGTGGCTTTTGTCCATTTCTCGTGCGACTGAAGGGCACTCGTTAGGCAGGAACGTCCTGGACGGAAGCCGTGTTGGGCATCACAAAGGATTTGGTTGTTTTCCAGATAACGCATTAAATGCCTCTTGATAATACGCTCCTTTATTTTACACGCTATGCAAGTTAAACTGACAGGGCGGTAATTTTCGCAGTCGAGTCGTGAACCTCCTATATAGATCGGGGCGATGAATGCGCACTTCCATTCTTGCGGGAGTTTGCTTTCTTCAAAGGACTTTTGGAATATGATGGACAGTGGTACACACAGTTCGTTAGCAAGTTCTCTAAGTGCTAATGCAGGAATTCTATCCGTTTCCAGCCACATTCATACAACTGACGATGTTGATTGAAAAGGATATTTGGACTCCTTTTCATCATTTTCCGTTAAGAGTTAGTTAGGTAGACTGGAGAAGCTTTTGCGAAGTCAGTCCAGGACCTTAAAGCAAATAGCTAGGTGACTTAACGCAATGGGCTTAGAACTTAGATGTTCACAGCGTGGGCACAGAGTTAGGTTTATGCACTAGCACAATGGGGGCCCGGTTCCGGAAGGGTTTGATGTGCGTGAACAGTTTTTATATGTCAATACTTAACGATGTCAAGTATAAACATCAACAACAAATAGGTGCATTAGGCTTGGTGACAAGCTAGTATGCTTTAAGAAAATTGTTCGCGACAAAGCAGGAGCTGGTCTTATTGTGTATAGCGAGTTCATTAATGTTTCGGATTACTTCTTATACCCTACGGATTCGCACAGCCTTAATGTAAACAAAGCTGACATTTCAAACTCCATTACTTGTGCGAAGCTTTCCCGCTCCTTAACTGCGTACGTTTGTCTTCCCTCTATAAACTGGAACGTTTTAATTTAATTAATCGTCAAGGGCTTGCCATTATCTATCTCGTCCACTGTGAAGATGATGTGTATGAACACTTAAACTACACATTCCCCTACTGAGGGCTTTACGTGCACCAAGTGGTTAAGTGAACGGAGTAGCAGGAGAGCTCCCCATCTGGTCCATACTTAAACTTTTTATACTGTGTGGTTGTTAAAATTGAGGTCAATAAAGCCCAATGGCCACCACAGTGGCAGGTGGAAATCTGAAAAAATCCATCAGAAATCTGTACGACGATCCCATATAGTCGCTAGATGATCCTACAATGTCATCCATGGTAGGTATGCTATCTTGAATCACATACTGTTTAGGAACCGTTTGCTTTGCAAATTCGGAAAATGAGTCTATGGTAACGCTGCCAACGCATTTGACCCAGGTTATACAGCATCCGATCAAATGAAAATGTAGACAACATTAACCGTTCAGTAGGCTCAGTACTCTCTTCTATTGTGAGCGAATGTAGGAGACAATAGGCATAGCAAAAATGAGGCTCAGGCAGTTTTCTTGATTGGTAAAAGCCAACAAAAAACAGCGTGAGAGAATAAGAATTATGGATCTTATAGCTATGAGCCAACCTCAATCTGCCTACCCATCAGCTGGCTTGCCATAAAATCCCATTAGTTGCTTCATTAGCATTCGAAACGATTTCACTGAAGTGATCCAAATACATTGCGATTGGGATTATCGGAGTCAAATGGCATGGAATAAATCATTGATACCAACTAATTTCAGATTGCCTTGGGTGACGGAAATGGACGACTTCGTGAAGAGGGTTTATTATGCCCTCTTTTATGATGAATGAACCGTTAATGTTAACTCAAAAGACCAGAAGGTTAAGGAAGGCCTGCGTGGTTCACAGGTGTATGATGTGCTTAAAGTTACATTATAGACAACAATTATGAACTGTCAAGTAGACGTGTACGCTCTGTGGAACATGGGCGGCAGGGATATTTTGTGGTGGACTTTCCACGGCACCTAATGAGGTACCTGAATGCAGTTCGAAAGCGCTGTAGTAAGCCAGAATTCATATTTATTTGTTTATTTTGAAGGGTTTACAGGCATTACTCTTGATGAACTTATAATGTAAAGTAACCATTGCATGTGTACAGACAATATAAATTGGTGTACATTTACAAATGTTTGAGTCAAAGCATAATATAACTCCAAATGCGTTTTCAAATTATAGGCGAAACACTATGGAAGAAAAGTAAAACACAAAAGATTTTAAAAGGATGGTTTTAGGTTATCATTTTTTAAGAGTCGTTTTTTGTCAAATATTATGCCATCAAACCTTCTTTTACAATCAGAAATGCTGTAATTGTTAAATGTCTCGCTTAGTAACGAGTCCCAAGGTCGTACCACACGTTGGAAGAAATACAAACTTTCTGAGGTTGAATCACGCGAGTTTCCTTTTGAATTTGTAAGAATGACCACGCAGATTAGTTGTGCAGGCCAACTCGATGAAATCCTCCTATCTCAGGGGGGAATAATGGCCCCGAGTAATTCGGAATGTCAAGAGCAGGCTAAACAGAAAGTGCCTGTAGGGAACAGGAAATAAGCCAAGCATTTTCAATCTGTCTTGGTACGGTAAAGTCTTAAGTCCGTCGACCACTGCGCTGCTCTCCAATGCTCCTGTTGGATGAGGTCAAAATATTTCTTCCTCCACGGTATCCAGGCTGATATTCCGTAATCTAAATGTGGTCTCACAATGACGCCATAATGTTTTCAAAATTGAAATCAGGGGTGAATATTTTAAAAACACCTCTGATCAAATGCAGTGTACATGTTGCCTTCTAGGCTGCTTTCTTACAGTGTTCTGAGGTCATCAAATTAAAAATTTCCACATGCCCAGATCCTTCTGTGTTTCCACCTCATTTAATGCAGCGCCATTAATAAAGTACTGGTGTTTCCAAGATAGTTTTCCAGCGGCGCTTATGTGTAGGATCACACACTTTGATACATTAAACTTAAGGAACCACCTGGCCGACCAGGCACTTAGTTTGTCGATATTCGATTGTTACTCTTTTGCGTCATCAGCGCAGCAGACTTAAGTCCATATTTTTCATTTTATTTTATTTATTTTATTTTATATATTTCTTGCCAGTTTACAGGCAAGGTTAAAAATATATATACAGTAGAGAGTCAAGCTGACGGTGAAAAAAACTCCTGACCGTTGTTTCAGGTGTTTTTTAGGAGAAAAAACTGCAGCTTATTGAGTAATTAAAGTTCTGGACAGCGACGCGTTTACACAGGTGCCCGGTGAAAAACTTCTCCATTCAGTGTTATGGATCCAGTATTCTGCACCAGCAGGTGTTTTGGCGAACGGCTGTTCACTGTCGACTGAGAAATAAGCCGATTGAGGTCTACAGAGCCAGCCATGTTGCCCTAAGTATGAAGTCCGGAAAAGGATTCAGAGTCCGTGAACGCCATCAGAACAGAAAGAGCTTCTACAGAGTCAGCAGCCAAACGTTTTTGGAAGGTGTCCTGAATGTAGATAACTAGTGACAGTTAGCGTAAACAAGGGATAGCTTTGCTGAATTTTGACACATCTAGGTAGCTTATTCCAGATTGCTATAGCGTTTACCGAAAAAACTGTTGGTATCTAAATGTGCATGCCAACGGAAAAAATAAAATTACATCTCAATGACTGGTGCGGCGAGAGTGGTCAAGGTGCCTCAGATATGTAAGGGGGTTAAATCTACGGCTGTTTACAAGCTTAAACCGTAAACATAGTCACTTCTGTAATCTGCGAAGCTACAGTAGGTCAAGGCGTTTTAAGCTCACAGTGTTGTTGGTACGACAGGATTCGGTGTTCAGAACAGAAAACTATTTTTGTAAAGAAGTGCTGGACTTGTTATATTTTCTTTCGTTCACTAGCGTGCAGAAGGCTAAAAAGAAACGATCAGTATTCTAGACAAGGCCTGACATAAATTTTGTAGAGGCTGATTCTAATTTTGATAGTTTTAAAATTTCTGAGAATAAACCCAGTATTTTGGCATGCTTTCGAGGCAATCAGAGCGCAGTGCTCTGACAGATTATGACTGCAAGAGTATAATATGCCCAGATACTTTATAACTCTGTGCACATTTAGGTCGTGACCGTCTATGCTTAGGTGGGGCTGATGGTTGTTGCCAATAACCATAACGGAGAGCTTTTGCCAAGAAAGTGAAAGGCGCCATGTGCGACACCACTGAGCAAAGACCTGAAGATCCTTTTTTAAGATCTCAAGCACGATGTTGCGATCGACCGGTTTATCTCGATAGGCAACCTTTAAATCGTCAGCGTACATTAAGGGCCTACCATACTGAAAACAATCAGGCACATCGTTGACAGAGAGGCAAAATAGAAACGGGCTGAGCACGCTGCCTTGAATAATTTTGCTCCTCACATGCGTGGGGCTAGAGATAACATCAGAAATGTTAACCCATTGTGCACGAACATTCCAAATAGGAGAATATTTAGTGCAGAAGCTTGTTACCTTTGCCAAAGGAGGCAAGTTTAAAGCAGAAGAAGATCATGGTCAACACGATCAAAAGCCTTCGTGAAATCGAAGTAAACGGTGTAAATGGCAAAACC
Organism: Schistocephalus solidus; assembly: GCA_017591395.1. Classification (NCBI taxonomy): domain Eukaryota; kingdom Metazoa; phylum Platyhelminthes; class Cestoda; order Diphyllobothriidea; family Diphyllobothriidae; genus Schistocephalus; species Schistocephalus solidus. The sequence continues at coordinate 12,887 of WEDG01001796.1, forward strand.
GCTGTCTCTAGATTGTAGTACATGATCAAAGAAAGAGAGCTGGCAAGTGTCACAAGACCTTTTTTCGAGAAAACCATGCTAAGACGCATTCAGTAGGTTATTCTCTGTTAGGTGACACATCATCTTGTCTTTGATCAAGGTCTCGAAGATCTTCGAGAGTGCTAGTAGTGTATATATTGGCCTAAAGTCGTCAAATGACGTAGGTAAGCCGTATTTGGGAATAGGCAATATGTGCGATTCCTTCCATAAAATAGGGAAAGTTTCACTTTCAAGAGCAAGATTAAATATCTTATACAGGAAAGATGGAAATATATCGTTTGCATGCGCCTTTAGAATGGTGACCAGGACGCCATCTGCTCCTGGACTGTAAGATTGACAAAAATGCCGAATGGCTACAGTCACGTCCCAGAGGGTAAAAGTTTTGGTTTCGTGGACGTTACCGGTTCAATCCCGGATGTTAGGAAAGGCAGTGACAGTATGTTCACTATACGTTCTAGACAAGAAAGCATTGAAGCTATCAACAGTCAACTTAGCGTCAGGTATAGGGTTTCCTAAGGCGTCTCGAAGTACGCGGTGCTGCGTTTTTCTCTGCACTGTTTACTGTGCGCGAAAAGAGCTTCGCATCATTTAACAAAGGGTTTTTGGCAAAGTTAATCTCATCACCTTGTCGTTTTTCGTCAGCGAGCCTCTTAGCCTCTTCAAAGATTTGTTGGATCAAGGGCAGGACAGAAGTGTCGTTTTGACGATAAAAAAGTCTGGAGAGTCTACGCAGTCGATGGCGGAATGATAAAGGGACGTAGACTTAATCCTTAAACGAGAAAGGAGTGGACCTTGACGTTGGTAAAAAGTATCAGTTCAAAACATTCACATCCGAACATACAAAGAAGTAAGTCTAATCGTGAGAATTTAGGTGTTTTAGAAATTCACTCATATTTACTGATCTCGAAATCATGGAAAAAGCTATATTTTTTTGGAAAACGTTTCAGCAGCCTCCAGTTCTAGTGAAGAAAGAACTATAGCATGATCAGAACTCCCAAGTGGATCTAAAGGTGACACTGACAATGGCTGACAGCCTCTACAGAAAAGGAGATCAAGTATATTTTGATCCTCGGGTGGGAAAATCAACTACGTGGTCCCACGTGCCTATATGTATGGCCTCAAGTAGGTCTTCGAACGTTGCAGGACCGGATGTTGGAAACAAATGAACTTCTCGAAGATTAAAGTCACCTGCAATCAATCAATACTTCAGATTTAAGTCAGCTGCGGCGTGAAATGCCTGCAAGAGACTAAGATCGTAATCCTCGCTGGCATTGGGCGGGTGAAATGACACTACCAACGAGTAAAGAGTAGTTATTTTTATAATATCTCGGAGCCAACAGTTCTCTTCTACCGCGGTAAATTGGCGATAGTCCAACGGAAGAAACGTAAGTGGTTGCCTAACATAGAAACAGATATGTCATCTGTGAACAGGACAGCTTCACGGTCTAGGTTATTAAGGCATTCGTTCACGTAGATTAGGAAGAGAAGTGGGCCCAAGACAGAACCCTGTGCTACAGCACTTTCTACGTTTGCCATTCCAAGCTTGCGTTTCCAAAAACAACACTAAGTACTCTGAAAGTCAAAAACTCTTGTTCAAAATGGACAGTTTTCCTCATAATCCTACGTTCCAAATCTTCTGTAAAAGAAACCCTTGTGGCACACTTACAAAGGCCTTCTTGAATCAAAAAACACAACATCTACTTGAAAACCCTTATCTGTGGACTTTGTCCATATCTCGTGCGACTGAAGAGCACTCGTATGAAAGAAACGTCCTGGTTGGAAGCCAAGTTGGACATAGCATAAGATTGGGTTGTTTTCCAGATTAGGCATTCAATGTCTCTTTATAAAACGCTCCATAATTTTACACGCTATGCAAGTTGACCTGACATGGTAGTAATTTTTACAGTCCGGGTTGTGAACCTCCGTTATGGATCGGGGCCATTGATGCACACTTCCATTCTTCCAGGAGTTTGCTTGCTTCAGAGGAATTTTAAAATATGATGGACAGTGGTGTACACAGTTCGTTAGCAAGTTCTCTAAGTGCTTATGCAGGAATTCTAAACGGCCAGAGCGACTTGGCAGGCTTTATACGGAGTTATTCTAGTTCTAACTATGGTCAGTGAAAAGTCTAGGTGTAGGTACTCTTTTGTGGATGAGGAAAAGGTGGAGGAGGAAGGAAAAGGAGGGGTAAACATTACTTGACAAACTGGTGGAATTGCAGCAAAAAGAATTAGGCACTCGAGTGAAGACGGTCTGAAAGAATTTTGAAAGAAGAGATGCTTTAACCTGGTCGTCGGTCTCCAGTTTGCCGTCTGCATACCTTAGGGCAGGAATCATTTCCTAAATTCTCTTTGTACTCCGTACGTAGTCATATAGCTTTAGGGTTGTTCCAACAAATTTTGCAGCATGTTTAGTTTGAACTTCTTTCGAAGTTTAGTAGTCTCACTTTTATAAACGTTGCGTTGCTGGTTTTATTCCTGTAAGTAAGCGTCGGAGCCTGTTTGTCTGTGACGCCTCCAGAAGCGATTTCTTTTTTGGAAAGACGTTTGCAAGTTTGATTTTATCCACTTTAGGTGGTTTGTGATTGTCTTTCTCCTGAGAGGGCAGTTGAGGTAAACAATACTTTTCAATACTGAGCTCAATATCGTCCAATCTTTATTTTTTCCACAACGTTATTCTGTTTTCCACGATATCTCTGACATTTGACTTCGCATGAGTGAGCAGTCTCTCTTCTAAATGTTTCTTTCCAAGTATAAGGTAAATTTCGTTGGGATTACAGGGTGTTTTCTTAACACAATGTAATGTGATCGCTTGATCCTAATGGAAAGTGATCATGTAGGTCTTGCACATGCTTCCTATCTCGGGTAAAAATAAGATTAAAACAATTTGATAGTTGTCCTTCATTCATCGGTGTTCTTAAGGTGACGAAGAGAAGGAGAAGTTTGTCTATTACCAATTGTAATAGTTTGGGGTTGAAATCATCTGGCATTCCCTGTGCAGTCCATGTTTTCCAGTCAATACCAGGAGGGTTAAAATCCCAACATTGAGGACATCTTCCCTCTCGCTGACTTTGTAGAGCTCCGTTATGAGAATGAGATCCTGATCGGACATCTAATAAGCCGAACGGTACATAACCGAGATCGTTAGTGGTCTAGAATTTTTAGCAGATGTAGTAATTAAGAGTTGCACATCCCATAACGGAATAGGTATGTCAGCCACAGCAGTCAGCTTGCGAGTGACATAAACTATGTCTACTCCTCATCGACTTGGTCTATCCTTCCTGAAGTGCTGATAATCTCTAAGTGATATAACGGAATCAGTTACGTATGCAGTAAGCCACGTTTCAGTTAAAGCCATGATGTCCGGTTTAATTTCACCCGGTTTTTGTACATTTGCGGAGATAAATTTCAATGATCAATTCGTTGGGGAGACCCAGCCTTCATTGTTACAGGTTTTGGCCACAGGAAGCACACATTGATCTGAACTATTTGACCGTCTTAGATTTTCAGCCGTTTGTTACCTCTGCCAATTCTCTTCATAGTTCCCTCAGGTCAACCGTTCCCTCTGCTCATAGTCCGGCTGAAAAAAAAACACTTGTTTGTGTGATCCCCGTAAGGTCCTTCTTCCTTCTAACAGAGGTGTTGCTTGGGTTTACGTTTTTATAATAATTTTCGGTGGCCTCGTTTTATCTTTTTATAATTATTTCATTTACATCTCATAGCCAGCCCGTGACCACCGTCCGGAAACCCATCGCAAAGGACGAAGGAGCAATCGAATAAAACCCATTTGTATTTCTGATTATTAAAATAAATACAAAATCAAAAAATCTAACGCTTCTGGTTTGGAGGTGATTCTGTGGGGAGGGTTGGGGTGGGTATTTATCGACCATTTTAATTGAGGGAGAGGCACAGAAAAGTGGTGTAATTCGAAGGTGAGGGCATGCGTGCTTAGCCAGGTTTTTTACCACTGCAGCCGAATAGCATCATATCGCGACTTTTTATTATTGTTTACATCACGACCAAATGGACGAAATCCTCTTAAATTCGTATACCATTATCGTGACATTTCCCCATCGCGTTGCTGCCGCCGCGATATGGAATTTCTATTATGGCAGGTTTCTGTAGAGTACATCAGTTGTATTCAGTTGCCTACAGTAGAAAGTTGTGTCGAAAATCAACACGATTTCTATGTTCCCTTTGTTGAAATATGAATGGTTCGCTTTGGGGCTGAATAAATAGAGTAAAATAAACCTGTTTAGGTTACCCATGGAGCACAAACTCATTCCCGGTACAGACAATTTAAATATATACTAATAACTAAGCAAAATAATAAATATTTGAAAATCTATGCAGCTTTACGAAATGTCTAAACTGAAGTTCGTGCGACATGAGATTGTTTCTAAAAAACCTCCGTTTTGTTTAAAATAATTAGAAAATGTTAGTTTTGAAATATTTGTGACAATTTATATGGCAAGCTTAAAGTAACACTTAATCAAATTTTCTGTTTCCAGCGGTGTGTTATAAAACACTGCAGCTAAACGGCTGCGTTTTTCCATAGGGTTCATTAACGCAATGGTTATCTAAACACTCCAGGAGCATAGTATTCGTTTGCTTTTGTCGGCGACTCGAACCATTTCCGTGCATTTTTGCGATTAAATGCCGCCGTTGATAATGGGGCAAGATTCGTGAGGTGGGCTTTGGCTTTTTTTCGAGCAGTCATTGATGGGCGTAAATGACACAAAAGCGGCCGAATCATCCGAAGTGTTTTTTTTACCAAGACCACTATTTCGTGGTCTCTTAAACCTTAAAATAAATCATGAAGAATATGCCCATCTTACAAGATCAAATGCTTAACTAATTAAGAGTACAGATAGATAAGTTAGCTACAGGTCCTGATAATCCTCCATCTATGCTTCGCATTTAATCTCGAAATGAGCCCTGTATATCTTGGTTAACGTTCTTTTGAAGTTTTTCTTTAAAGTGATTAAAGTGATTAGGTTGTTTTTTGGCAGCTGACATACGTTTCTCGCCTGTCGTCAGTGACAGAAAAGCAGATAGAACAAAAGCCTGCTGCTCTCCTGCGCAGTCCTGGAACCCATTTACTTCCTTTCGAAAGGTCTTTAATTAGATATTTATTGCCAGTTTACAGGCCAGGTCAAAAGAGGTATGCAGTAGAGGATCGATTGGACAGTGAAAAAAACTCCCGATCGTTCTTTAAAATGTTGTTCAAGAGGAAAAAACTGCCGTTCATTAAATGATTTAAGTTTGGGAGAAAGTAGGATTGGCACAGGTGAACAGTTTAGTCATGCTCCCTTCAGTGGTATTAATCCAGTAAACTGCACCAGAAAATTTGTGTCGGCGAATGGTTGATCGCTATTGACTATGGATTGAGCCGAATACGGACTGCAGAGCCAGGAATATTGCCCTTAGCTTGAAGCCTGGCCTATAGTATGCGAAAGCCATAAAAACAGAAGAGAGATTCCAACGATTTATCCCCCAATATGCATGAAAGGTGTCCTGAATGTAAATAACTAGTGACAGTTCGCTTAAAAAGGATAACTTTGCTCAATTTCGACAATTCAAGGAAGATTATTCAAGAAGGCTTTGGTGTTTATGGAAAAAACTGGTGGTATCTAACTGTGCATGTCAGAGGAAGAAATTTATGAAATCTCGATGAGTGGTGCGCTAAGAGTGGTCGAGTTAAGTGGTTTAAAGGTACGACTGTATAACAGTTAGCGCATTTAAAATAGTCCCTTCTGTTATCTGCGAAGCCACATCGGGTCAAGGTTGGTAGCACACTGACTTATTGGTTGGAAAAAGTTTTCGGTTTTCTGGAGAAAAATTTATTAAAGTAAAGGAAGGCTGGTCTAATTATATCTTCTTCCGTTTACTAGCGTGCGGAAAGCTGATTAGAAACGAGCAGTATTGCAGACTTGTTCTAGAACATATTCTAAAGGCATGTTCTAAAATTACGGTTTTAAAATTTATGAGAATAAGCCCAGCTATTCGGTGTTATTTTGAGACAATAAAAAATAAAAAAATAAATTTTACCTTTAAGGCCTAGAGGGCCTTATCATCACAAACTTAGTAATATCGGTATAAATGCATACAAAGTGGATAACTGCTGCACTATTCGAACAGCCAAACGAACAAAAGGATGCTAAGAACTTTATCAAGCATAGAAGCATTTCAAAAATTGTGTTTCGTTAAGTCTAGACGATACATAGTGAACATACTTAAAAAAATTAATATCAGTATCAGTATATTTGTGGAAGATGTATGAGAGTTTCCTTTGAAATTTGTATTTGTAAATGTGTGTTGCGGTATGGAAAAATACTATCTAAATTTGTGGCGAATACAATTGGAATGGGCCTAATATTTTATTTTATTGTTATTTTATTTATTTATTGCCAGTTTACAGGCAAGGTCAATATATATATATATATATATATATATATATATATATATAATAATAATATAAGCTGACTCCGTGACACCTTTAATGACTACATTCTGTTTTCGACTCAATCTAGGGCCCGTTTGTAACTCAGATCTTTCAGCTGAGTGAGTACTGGTAACCAGCTCTCTTTGCCTGATAGGTCCAGATGAGCCGGATGTTGGGCAGGCTGGAGCCAAGTCTCTGCACGACTTGTTCTTCTTAGACCTTTTCTTCTTTGGCTTTACAAACTCGCCAACCTCTTCAACATCGCATGTTGGTGCAACGTCTACCAGTGATGTAGCGATGGGCGGTAAAGCCAGATTAGTGCTGATGCTACCCGAACAAAGTACCGATGGAGTGGCACAAGGACTAGATGGGGCTCCCTTCGGAAATAGCGAAAATTCCTCTGGTTTACCGGGTCCAGCAGTCGCGAAGTTGAAGTTGACTTTTATGTAAGCTTGAAGAAGCTATAAATGAATGCGAATTTTGCTTTGTAGTAGGTTTATTATGAACAGGAGCTTTTTTAGCAGTTAAGCAAAATAAAGAATTTTTTAAATTATCTATTTCTTGTCTGAGATTCCTTATTTCCTGCTCCATCCCTGAGAATGTCTGCTGGAGGCTGAAACACCCCATACCAAACACCTCAATACCAAACTTAACACCAGCAATTCTGACCGTGGCGGATGCAGACATATCCAATTCAGAACGATTCACCGTTTCTTAAATCACGGTCACCAATCTTTGGAATATATGGTGAAATAGAAAAGAAGAATTACAAACCCTGCTGTAAAATCGAAAGTGGTGTTTGGTGAGCAACCAATTTAAATACTAAACTTACCACCATCAATTCTGACCGTGGCGGATGCAGACACATCCGATTTAGAACGATTCCCCGTTTCTTAAATCAAGGTCACCAATCTTTGGAATATATGGTGAAATAGAAAAGAAGAATAACAAAAACCCTGCTAAAAATCTGAAATTGTGTTTGGTAAGCGATCAATTTTTAAAAAAATCTAGGAGAAAAAACTGCTTCACTTAATAATTAATAGCTAGATTTCATGGGATCGGTACGATGCATTTGGATAGTACTGTGATGTTGATGTCAACGTATGAGGGTTTGAAACGCTACTTGTCGTGTGAGATAGCTATTGTTTATAGCCATCAGGGAGGTGAGACAGGAGGAACTAATCGAAGACAACAGGATCAAATCGGAGAGAAAAGGGAGGTCACGAGATGATCCCCGAGATGCAGGCTCGCTTAATGCATAGTCCACCAAAAAGGTTGCGAAAACATCAGAACACGCCACGATCATCAACAGATGCGTGGTGATCTCCTGCAGACATTCCGCATTGTGAAGGGATTGGATTGTTGCCTGGAATTCTCGGACTTCTTTGAATTTGCCACCACGACCCATCTCCGAGGTCACCCATTGAAACTGCGTGTCCAGCAGGCGAGACTGGATGTGCGCAAGTTCTCCTTCTCTGTCAGAGTGGTTAAACCATGGAATGCCCTCCCTGAAGACGTTGTGATGTCACCATCGCTGGAAAGCTTTAAAAGGAACCTTGACAGTTTTATGTTCCGCAACGAGCCTGAGCGATGAGGCATTTATCTTAACCCTCGAGAGTCGTGCACCACTTGTCAAATTTTTATGACCGCCTTTTTGTACCTTGGCAACCCACACGGTTTCTCTGTATACCGCACTTAATTTTTACGTTACAAATAGGGTGCTCAAAGGCCCATGCCTATTTCCCTCAATAAATTGAATTGAATTGAATTGAAAAAAAGATCCGGAGACCATCGTTAGGGTTGCAAAAATGGAAGAACCTTTCAAGGTTATCAACTGTTGGCGATGACAGTTTAAACGGAGGGGACGAAAAAGTGACTGCAAAGATTGACTCTAAAAAGGATAAGGAAAGCATATTTAGAATTCAATGTTATATCAAGGGAACTACCTCAAATACCAGAAGGAGCCTTTTAAAAATTCCAAAATTGCGAGTATTGGAAGAAAACGGACTACAAAAACTGAATATCTTATGAATTTATAGGTTTGCGAAATTTGGTTATTGCAAACCACTAATGTAGATGACAACCTAATATCGACTGGAAGATTATTACAGATGAAACCATATTTGGTGGCAACAAAACGAGAACGGTTATTAATAGAGCTAAGGAGTACTGAAATGATCATGGAGGAATTAAGATTGACATAAAATCAATCTACCGGAGTGAGAGTGTTAATTATTGGGAGACTTGGGCCAGGGTCAACGCTAAACAGGAAGCAGAGACTGGCTTCGAGTATTCTTAACAATACAAATTTAATTTTTGCTTTCTTGCATCTATCTGTTTTTGACATATTGGATCGAGGAAGAGAAAATAATCTTCGGGTAAAAAATCTCTGAAAATGTTTCATCTTATAGCGGAAGGAGGAGGAAGGAACAACAATATTCTAGGATGAGAAAAAAAAACACGTGAAGCAGTCTTCAGGTTATACCCGGAAGGAAGAAATTATGCGATGCTAAACAATATATTTGTGAAGCTTTTGCAGAAATTCGATCTAAATGAGGCGATAATGCTAGATTTTTCGTGTAACGAAAACCTTAGTTTCTTAGGGTGGATCGTTCTACAAATGTACTATTTGGAAAAACTAGTGGTCCAGAAGGCTTGCAAGAGCCAAAACACAGGAAATTACTCTTGGATGGAGAAAATTCCATCTGCCAACTAGAGCTCCAACGTATGAACATACGTAAATCCGTGTTGATTTTATCAACGCAAATATTGGCGTTGTCCTTAGAAAATGAATTAATGCACTTGAGTTCATCAGCTTAAACGAAATTATGTAAATTTGTGAGTGTAGTTGAAATTTTCTTCATAAACAGAAAAAAGAGGAGAGGAGATAGAACTGGGCGTTGAAAAACGCCACGGTTTGTCTTCTGATGCGTAGTGTAGCGTTCCACTTCTAAGAAATTCTGGCTGCGGTTAGATATGTAGGAAACAATGAAGTCAAGGAGAGCGGGCCGGATGCCACGGGCATTCTGTTTCATCTGAAGACGTCTGTGCGGTACCTCGTCAAAGGCTTTGCTCACGTCAACGTAGATCACATTCACTGAAAGCTGCTCATTACGTAGTTTAAAAAAAGCTAAGTGACACACTTTTTTATTTTATTTATTTAATGCCAGTTTACAGGCAAGGTCAAAAAAATATATACAGTAGAAGGTCAAGCTGACAGTGAAAAAAAAACTCCTGATCGCTGTTTTAAGGTGTTTTAGGAGAAAAAACTGCAGCTTATTGAGTAACTAAAGTTCAGGACAGGGACGCGTTAGAATTTAGAATTTATGCTTGGTTAGCACCGGCAAGGCACTGTTTAAGCAATCAACAAGGTCAAGGCGCGCTGGTCGATTTTCAAAAGCTTAGTGAAATCTAAAATTTGAACGTTTTTTT
>WEDG01001797.1:0-20324 GCA_017591395.1 Schistocephalus solidus
CAAACCTGCTCAATTTACTTCGCACCAGCCCTATCGGGCTACATCCACCCACCACCATCTGTCTGCAGGGAGATGGACTATTAACGGCAGACAGACAGAGAGATGCTGATGTTTCTGATTTAACTGCCCTGCTCGTGTGCCTGGCCGTCGTCGGTCTGACTTACGTGGCAGATGCTACTTGTCGTGCATTCGCAAAACTACTTTCAGTGTTACCAAATGAGAGTTGAAGGCTGCATGCTCCACCACGCATGCGATGAGTTGACATTCGTAAAGGCTAAAAGTGGTGACATGGAAATTAGCTCGTCGGCCAAACAAAATTCTCACCGGACGTACTCAAATGTGCGAGGCATAAACCGGTTTTGGGTAGACAATACATTGACAGTGTCAGCAGGCATACAAAAATCCATTGGGGTGCTCATTATGCTGAGGGTGGTGGGGGTTGCGGTAATTCGTAGTGATGATGATATTGATGATGTTGTTGGTGTTGTTGGGGGTGGTTTTATTACTGGTGTTTTTGTGATGGTTTTGTTTGTGTGGATGTTGATGGTTGTTGGGTTGGTGGTGGTGAATTTGGTTTTGGTAGTGATGCCTGCGGTGATGTTGTTTGTGATTGTGCGAGTATTTTTGGTACTGGTGTTGGTCACGGTCATGATTTTTCGATCTCATATCTACTTTTATTCAATCGGAAAAACCTGTCACTAGTGCACACATAAACCTAATGACAACGATTCAGTGGAGTGTGATACGTTGATACATAACAGAGAGTCGGGGCGGATAGCAACATTTCTTTCAGTAAGAACAGTGTTACATAGACAATGAATTTTCGTCAATCACTGGTTTGTGTTTTAGCAAAATTCGTCTTACTTTCAAAATGATGAGGAATAGTTGGTAAACGGAAACTTGCACATTTCCTTACGCTTTAAAATACAAGTCACCCAGTTTTCATAAAATGTTGTAATGGATTTGGATGCTATTTTGTAAATAATAGGCAACTTTATTAAATAAACGGATAAGAAGTTTAATAAATGAATATTCCATGGTATTTTAAAAAGCTCATAATTTTGTAAAACTTCTTAAAATGGAAATATACCCTTTCTTAAATTATAAAATTTGAAGAAAAATGTATGTTTCGATTGAAAGATTTAAAAAAAGACAATTTTTCGGGATGTTTTTTTATAAAATATATTTAAATAAATAAGGAACTCGAAACTCAACAAGATAATTACATGCGTCTTATGCAGCCATTTTTACAGTGTACACTATATACGGACAGACAGAAGGATGCTTCTTTCAAAGCTGACATATTTTTGAGTCCTAAATATCGTAAAATTAGACTGCAAGCTAATAGATACGACCACCCAACTGTTAGTAGTTTATGAGAATTGAAAATAAATACAGAATTTTGGTTGTTATTTTATGATTTTGGGAATCTACCGTTTTTAAGAATTCATTAGCTGACGCCAAATTTTGACGAAAATTGTAGTCACTGTTTTATTTTATTAACTAGATGCGCGTGAGGTCCGCAGCATCAACGAAGCTGTTTCTAGCAGTTTACCGTGTTAGGCCGGTTGGAGAACAAGATTTGTAAATATATATTTTTTGGATCCAGAAATTTGAAAATAAACTGTTTTCGGGAACACGAGGTGTGACAGTTCGACTCGCTCGCCAGGCACATGAGTTCAAAGTGTGCTCCACAGCATGACGGGTGCCGGGACGGTGTGGTATGTTTCGCGAATAAATGAACATGCTGGATATAACCTTGCGCATAATCTACTGTCGCTTTTTCTCTCTAAAAAGGACCTGACCTGCTTTAGGACAAAGTTTAGTTGATCGGAATCGGGATTGAGCACAATGACCGAGAAAGCTTTAGCAGCAGTCTACGTACCACCGTTACATCCTGTCCGCGCACTAAAAACCAGAACCAAAAATTGATTTGAATTCAACATTCCAGTAGTAATTGCTTCAGCCAAATTACTTCATCCTGAGGCGTCTCTTCAATTATCCAATAATTTAGCAGCCTTCGAAATCATGACTTTTCAGCGCATCGTGCCTGACTGAAACACATCGGTTTTGTTTTCGGGTGAAGTTTTCACTGATTACCATAGGGACGAGAGTTACCAGGGTAGAGCTTACTCTTTCTTTTCCTCGTCGAGAACCCAAGATCTCATGCAGGGGAGCTGACGCGGTTGGCTATAAGATCACATCTTTCACCGTAAACAGATTTTCTCAATTTGCCACCTGGAACAAAATCCTCAGTTCCTGACTTAGCTATTCAGCTGATGAGCTAAATAATGCCATCCGTTAACTATACGTGTACTTTTGAGAATCCCATTTGCCACCCTCTTCAGCGGCATCAGTCCACTCGTCCGGAGGTGCAGAACAAGTTCTTGAAAAGGCCCTAGCCATCATATTGACGCCAGACAAGGTGAATGGTCTTTGTCAGGAAATTGTATTTTATATGCCGTCCTAACGAGCAATACAGCACGCCAAACCCTTCTGTCCTATCTGGAAGATTCCGCAGAAGGAAGAAAACATTTTAAACTATCAGTGTCATCATATATACTAACAACGTCACCACAACCTAATCAATCGATACCATCCAACACCGTTCATAGAACCATCGTCTATTTACACAAAATGGCGGCTTGATAGGTCACTCGCATCTTAATTACACGAATGCTTGAAGAAACTACTGCTAGAAGTACCAACATGGGCATGTCCTGCTCGCAACAACATTGTCCACTCACATTTAGTCATCACTAAGCTCTACTCAGCCATGAACGTCGGCGGTAATAATTCGTTGTTTTTCGAACAGACGATAGCACGTCAGTTGACGGGGTTGCAATTATTTGAGCCATTTGGAAACACGTGTTTATTCAGCTATGGATTTGAAGACAGATCATTGTTAACGCTTCTTTTCGCAACCAAGGTTTCGGTCGCGAGCTTTGGTTAGTCTTGACCATGACGGATAATCCACGAAGACAACCATATGTTGTTATTTAGGATAAAAATAAATTTGTGCATAATTAAATACCAATTTGTATCCCACCACTGCTTACTGAAAACGGCATTCGTCTTTTAACAACAACCACATAGGTTCACTCACCGGCAGTTAACATAACACAGTTGTATACAAGGTTAACTCTAAATTCTTAATATAATTTTATATCTGCATAGGACAGCTGATTCCAAGATGTCAAATATGATTTATTAACATTATAAGTAAGCAAATAACTGAATTTGTTACCGCAAATAAGTAAACTACATGTTTAACAGATTGAAGTGTGTTCACTAAGTTACGTTTTACTCCAAGTACCATCTCCTCTCTACGGGATGCAGGTAAATGTGAATTCGTTGGACATGGCATCTGTTATCCAATGTCCTAGTTTTCTTAATATGTACATTTTCCATTGGCTGTTAAGTAAGGATAAATATGTTATTTCCTTGGAAATTTGGCTTTCGTTTATACTGTCAAAGATGACTCCATCAAGATGTTAAATGCTGCGTTTCGATATATCGCTCGAAAGCAGATAAAAATCAGCAAAGCCGTCGCATTGTTTACATTGAAAGTCATAGAATCCAACATTTTAAAACCCTTTTCCGGGCCCATACATAAAGGTAAAATCGTTCTAAAACAAACGAAAGATTGCAAAATGATTTGACTTGACGGTAGGTTGATACAATTAAGTAAATATTTGAAATACTTAACTTTATAATCGACATGCTATTTCTTCAATAATGTTTATCCAATGTTCTAAGAAGCCCCAAGTGTTAACAGAAAATACGGTTCATGAATGGGTATGCACGCATTATAAATGCAGTAACGTTGCTTTGAATATTAATTTAAACCCCTTCAGTAATGTATTTTAGAACTATTTATGCCCATAAAAGAACAAAAGTTTGAATAAGAAGGTGGTCTGAGAAACAATGTTAAAAATATAAAGGCACCATAAATATTCTGCATTATGTGTCCTCTAATTAGTGGGTTTTCCAAAATATCTAACTCTACCCATACGCATAACAGTCGGATAAAACAGCGCATATTCAGTAAAAATAAATAAAAGAGGACTAATTTACTGATATTAACTTCCCTCTTTCCTTTCATCCAGCAACAGGTTACTGATAGTTTACTTAGAATTCATTCACAAAACACGTTTTAAGCACAGTGGGTTTATTAGATCCAATAACGCGATCGGTAAGCGCCCTCAATAGAAGCGCATACCGTCGATCACAACCTCTAGGCCGAGTCTGTGGCCGAATATTTAGAGTCAAACTTTGAGCCAATGAAAATTTTGTACGTTTGCCTGATGACTGCTCATAAATTATTTATGGAATTCCATCACAAACTGACTATAATGGAAGGCATCCTCTGCGTTTCTATGCAATTATGGTGGAGACCATGGGCGAACACAGATTTAAAGAATGAGAGTGATTAGAAGACAGGAGAGTATAATTGTTACTGCACTTTATATTTTATGGATATTGTAGCAGTTTCTCCAAGCAGAGACGAGTTTTTAAATAACGTATCAATCAACTGACAAAAATATGTCATTTTGCTATCTTTATCTAAAGAAAAAAGTGGGCATATTGGCCAGAGGCCACGTTTAACAGATATATAGAATATTAAATTATCTGTTTGCTTTAACTGTTCCCCAAGAAAAAGATAAAATTGGAGTTTGGTTGTTAAAAAGGCGCAAATACCGAGCCTGCGCTAACTGCTTCCTTTTTGCATTTTTCTAAATAACATGTACAAAATTGAATTTCAATTTAGCCAAAAAACTGGTCAACCAGTCAAACATCAAGCCCGGTTCGAACAACCTGACTTTTAAACCAAGGAACCCTCGCTTACGTGGTGCACAAAAATCAAAATATCCCATTTTGAAAATAAAGAGAACCCAGACCCGACGGCTTGTCTGGTTGCTTTGCTATCCAAGCTTCCTCATGTCTATTAATCCAGATCCTTTACATATATATATATATATATATATATTTATGTAAACATGTAATAAAAGTGAAAACATGTTGTCCGAATAAAGAAACTTTTGAATCCTTAATAATTGATGATTGAGCATTCAGGTTTCCCAAAGCCCAACCATTTGTGATGAACCTAGTTGCCCAGATCTGGCGAGGTAATTAGTAGTTACATTAAAATGTCGTTTATGGAGCAGGTTACAAGAGACGTTGATTTACTTCATGCTTTAAAAGTCAATATGGACAAAACTTAAACTGCACCTAAGAATTGGGTAGTATATTTTTGAAATTTCAGTATCCTTAGAGAGAAGGTAGCCTGGAAGGGTTATTTTTGGCATATTATTCCGAGCATTAGCAAACTCCAATTTCTGTAAACAAATCTTTCGAGTTTCCTTTTCCACAAATCTAGATCTAGGACATGGTCCACAAAGACTAAATGGACAATTGCTGGCTTAGCATTGTTCGCTGATAGCCCTCGCTATAAATTTACTGATTTCTATGCAAAAGCTTTTAATTACTCCAAATTTGGCACCGGTGTCTACAGAAGTATTTTTTTTAAATTGTGTTAGCTGTGATTTCCAACGTTCAATACACACAGCTCCATGTATATGCAAGCATTCTTTAAAATTCATGTACTAAAGCACACACTAATAATAGTGAGATGCCATCGTTTATAGTTTTAGATATACACTTCCCATAAGTAAATGTTTGTGTACATACATATACTGATCAACTAAACAAAATAATTATGAGAAAGGTAAATTGTCCTTAAACAGAGAATCTAAAAGTTGTGACACTATGCTACAGTTAACTTAAAAAAAACTTCACATTTTGATCGCATAATGCCAGAAAAGTTGTTTAAATCAATTTTACTATTTAAATGAATTGTGGTTGAGTTTTCAGCTGCTCTAATTTATGAAAACGTTGAGTCAGTTTTGTTGCAGAGGAAATATTGATGATCTTAATCAAAAACCAAAAAAATAATTAAAAAGTGTGCATCTAGATAAGAAGAAGGTGCTTAATATATAAATGGAGAACCAACGTGTCATGAGCATCGACCAGCTACATTATGCCGCCAGACCGGATTTATGAATAAAAGACTAACCAGTCATAAGACGTATTCAAATACTATATAAAACTGTTTTCTATCCATGCGTTCCTTCAAAAGCTAAGCGACAATTGATGTAAGCCTAAGAGACTAAGTCTGATAATAAAAGTGTTCATATTTACCAACTTCACCATTACTCTCGCCTGCTTTGCTGCGGCGCATCACTTTAAAATACGTAGGTTTTGTCACGCCTATGAACCAGCAAAATTAACCGCAGCTAAAACGGTTTATACGGACTACAATGATGTCCACTCGACCGAATTATGCGATGCTATGGCCAATTCTCATGTAAACAGAACCTGGGAAATTAACTCTTTCAGACAACAAGTTATTAGGAAAATTAATCAATGTAAAGTCACTTACTTTCCATATACCATAAAGTAAGAATTGGACCTATATGTCCTGGCCTCATTTGACCTGAGTTTTCTGAACTGTCGCTAAACAGCAAACCAGCATTTTTATGCAGATGGTTCATGCATAGTAAAAACAAAATTGCCATGCATAGCTAGTCCGTATATGAAAAAATATCTGGATCAAACACTATTCAACCATTGAATTTGCTCTAGTTAACTAGCGCAAAAGGTTAAATAGACATAGTTGAATAAGGGCAATAATTGTCAGCATGCGATTGAATTGGATCTTTTTTATCTAGTTCATGACGATCAACTCACAGTAGCCAGCGTGTCTACCTTGCAGCAATTAAAAACGAACTTTTCGAGCACAATTTGCCTGTAAAATTGCCTTTTTTGATATTTACTTAATTTAAACTGTGATAATTATTTACTTTGAACAGAATTCAATTAAAAAGGGTTTAATCAGTTAATGCATGTAACAACTCCTTGTCTTGGACAAGAAAACTGTAACTCAATGATAAATAACACATAAAGCCCGATAAAACATATATACCCACATTTCCATGTATTTGTCATTTAACTAGGGAACGTTCATTTGTTTTTTTGTGCGTACACATTTGTGGCACCTTCATATATTAACTTTCTCAATTATAACACATGCCAGACATTTTGCTGTTTGTATGCACCAAATACTTCTGCAACGGTTTGAGGGCTCAAACACATTGCGTTTCGCTTGCGAACCCAGATATCAAGGGAAAATTAATTAAATCTCATATTCTTAAACCCCTAAAAACAGTGGAATTTACAAATATACTGGCTATACGGTTCAAAATGGCCTAGCGAAAGTCGTATATAAAGCGTTCAATTAGAATATCGATCATCATTACCCTTCAAACATTGAAATATGTGCAGCCAGTTTAGTTTAAATGTCCTATCAAGCAACGCCAATGTTTTTTTTACGTTGTCATCATCGTAAAGTTAAAAATACGCATGCACTTGCAACGGATCCAGCAAGTCAACATTTACTGGGAATCACAAACCCGGATAAGCCTCTTTGCCCATAATTAATGAAATCCGCCATTTGAAAAGATTAATTTGATCAAGTATGCTAATAAATGTTGGCATTTAAATGGGATGCTGATTTAAATAACTATTTAAATATTGCTTTTGCGCAGTTTTGAGAGTTTAGGTGGTTTGCACAGTTACCTGAAACAAATCGAAAATGTTGACTGCTAAATTAGTTTGAGGTGCATTCCAGTGTAATTTAGCCGAGGCCTCTAAAACTGTTTCTCAATTTTTTTAAGGCTGTTAAAGATCTTTTTAAAATGTGAGGTGCCGACATTGGGGTTGCCCCTTTCAAAAGTACGTTTACTTTGTCATGGTTGTGTTTGCCGTCCAGTGTTGCGTAGTAGGAGCAACCAGTGATCAGTTGATAAGAAGTCTTACGCTCAAACCACTGAGCTACGGATACATTGTCTTGCCTGTTTAGGTACGGAATAGTAAAATTCATGAGAGTTCTGATCACCAGGTCACGCGTTCGAGCATCGCGTTGTGCATCAACTGGGGTTGGTATGCCTCTCTGATAAATTAAAAATTATGTTTTTATGGATTTTGAAATTACTTCATTAACTATTTTGCCATTATAATTTCAACTGAGTTTACGAAAAAAAATAGAAAAACTTAATATACTTTTTTAATGAAACCCAAACTGATTTCACAATTGCATTATTTGCTTGCAAAATGCTTTCTTTTTATAGTTTTTTTAAAAATGATACGTTAATCCACGCTTTTGGATGCAATTCGTACGATGCACTGCTTGCAGTCTCAATCAAGACTTAAAACTGCGTTCTTTATGAAAAACGTAGAGCTTCTTACTAAAATGTAGATCTAGTCTATTTAAATGTTCCAAAACATTAAAAGATTATTAAGTAAACTTTATTGTAATTTGAAGAAAGAAGTATGGACTGAAGTGATTTTCAGCTCACCAGGCCAGTGCTTGCTCAAATGTCTCCTTGAAGTTTGTTTCATCATTTCGATTTAAAAAGTTAAAACCACTACGAATTGCCAAAACATATCTAAAGCTAATACTTAAATACAAATTATCATCATTAATGTAATCGCAAACGATAGACCTATAAATTTGACATTACTGCTTACTGAGCAATTGTCTGAAATTTCCGCATCAATGTCACGTGTAGTTGATGAATAAATAAGCGATTCGTGAAAAACAAACTGTTTTCCTAATGCTTGCCTATTTTTGTAGTAAAATGAGTAGGAGCATGTGCCGCTTTTGCAATTTTTTATCTATAAGATACATAGTTTGCCAACAGGCAAACATTAAAATGGAGGAAAATTGATATAAAAGGTTTTGTTATTCATTAATTAAAATATGTGAATTCAGATAGACCGGAAATGAAAAGACGCATGACGAGTTTGGTCTTCAATATTTATTTGGAAATAGGGAACTAAATGACAAAATGCTTGTTCGAAGAAGAAACAGCGATGTCAAATTCTCAAAACAAACAGAATGCTAAATAATACTTAATTTACAGTTTACGTTTTGTCATTAAAATAATGGTTTATGCTGTGCAGTTGGAATATTGGGAAGAGCCGTTTAAATGATCAAAGTATCTATGAATTGATGTCATGTGCTTTAATAAATTAGGTGACTAACCGAAAAATCATACTTAAGCTGTCGAATGAATTTTCCCTGTTAGACGTGAAGTCTACTGTCCATAATAAACATATTTTATGCGTTTTGTTTCTTTTTACTCATATATATCCAAGAAGAGAGACGTAACGTGGTCTGTGAAGCAGAAATCAACAAACGTGTTTCTGAAGGCTGCACTGCATTTCAGCTTACCATCTTATTAAAAGACAGACAGGTCATGCATTTATCAAGAGGTATGCAACAACAATTGCGTATCAGGTCGATAGTGGCGGTTTTGTCATACTTGATCTTGAGAAATTTGTAATTGGCATCTAAATCGATATGCCTGTTAATGCACGCCTCGTCAGAGTGCATAGCCTACAGGAATTCGCGGCTTTTCATTGTCGGGCAGGCGCCAACGAACTGGGGCCCCAGTTTCAAAAATTTACACACTTAAGTTATTTTGTTCCCTAAGCACTCAACCTAATTTTATAAAATTGCTTGGGATGCCAATATCTCAGTATATATATATATATATATTACTAGTGAAGTTCTGAGTCAGGTGAAAGGATCATTTCATTCAAGACAAAAACATCTGTTTTAGATAAATTTGCAAGTATTTGGTTTCGCATAGGGCAGTATGGTAAGCCATTATCGCATTTGTAAAGTCACAGGCCTTCTCTCAGTGCAGGAAGTGGGTTAAACGATAGGGTCACAAAAATATGGGAATTTATACACAGGGAAATTCACAACCATCAGTAAAACCCCGGGCCTTTTTATTTATCCGCTATTATATTTTGAAAACGTTTCAAAAATACAAAGCTAACAATATGCTTCGGTTTTTGTCTGATGTGTTTGCCAGATTTTCCGCATGTGATATTGATTAATTCGCAAACAAGAAATTAATACGAATAGGAAAAACAGTAGCTCAAAATCAATTGTCCATTTTCAAGTGTAAATACCAAAGCAGTATAAAAAACGTTTAAAGTCGCTCAACAAAAGACTCATTTAATATGCTTCTTGAATAAAAAATATTAATGCAAGCATACGTTTTATTCATCGAAAATATGAAGATAAATTATATTATATTCTTAAGTAGACACAAATATGACAAAATAAATAATCAGGACAATAAATATATTTAAAATTTAAGATTGTTTTTGATACATAAACCTTCACCTCGTGGCACTGAAAACAGCCAGCGCGTAATTAAAACACCCTTAATTTCAGAGCAGACATGTTTTAATTAAACGTGTTGAAACTGCGTAGGAGGCAAATGTATCAAGCGTGCTAAGAGTGCTTTTTGTCCAGTGCCTTTTTGTCCAGTGATCCCAGTCGAGATTTTCTCTTCCGCAGACCATTAATGTGTATTTTACTAAAAACGAGTCCGGCAAAATGTACCATTGTCACAGGTGGTACACCGCTGACATTGACATAAAATTCACCAACTGCATGTGCGTCCTTCGTGAAAATTTCCATGGAATTCAGTACCGAGCGTTGTATTTTAAATTCTCGAAATACGTACGCGTTAGGCTAAACGGAATAGCATAGTGTGAGGTGTACAGATATAAAGAAGCTTGCCTAAATGCATACATACATTTATTTGCAGAGCCAAAGTCAGCGTGAAATGTAATGTTATTAAATGTATTTTTAGAACGCTGTAGTATAATAATTTAATCTCACATGAAAATTCCTGGGCAAAAAAATGCCTAACATTAAAAAAGATGAGAACCTAGATTAAATACTTTGCATTTAAATGCCGAAAGTTTAATGAAAATAATAAAACCCAATTACCTGCAATTGCCAATAATGTTGTATAACTGTGCATTAAAGGTTTGTTTTGAAACTGTTGATGTTCGTTTGTAAAACTGTTCTTCTCAAATATTAACTAAAAGGTTTGGTACAAACTGCCCTAATTCAAGAAAATATATTCAAGCGTTACATCTGCATCCAAGCGTTTATGAGTTGGAGTACGATTTAAACGCATAGAGCAGTCAGAAACACAAGCATTTCGATTCGGACTACACTTGCTTAGATGGATAAGGTAGGGCGTTCAAATCCTAGCATGCTGAACTATGATCCTAAATGGATTCGGCTGTTATTCCAGACGAGGTAAAACGCCGCGCTTGCGTTAAGAACCATGAATGTGACCTGTAAAATATTGTAAAGTTTGAAAGACAATCCTACTAAACTCTACTGGCTGTCATAGTTATAAAGTTAGAAAATAGAATATATATATATTTGTATGTCTTGGTGAAGCAAATCCTGTTAACGCGTTGATCAACAAGTAGCACTAAAAATCGACATAAATATAAACTACAAACTTTTCCTGCTAATGAAATGCCTCCATTATAAATAACCAAATTTGTAACTGATTATCGCATCAAAGTAAAAGGTGGTTCACTAAATGGAAGTAAAGCTGTTTTTTTAATGAGTTATCAGTAAATGGATGAGTTATTTGAAGAAAGCTTTATTACTTACGATATGTACAACATGTATTTCTATAGAGGAAAAAGTAAGATTACATTCTATTTTTAAAGCCCAAGGTTTTTGAATAGTGGCCACTTCGTAACATCGATGTATTTGGGGATCCGATGGAGTGGTCAATTGGAAATAAGTATTAGTCGTTGCATCATATTCAACTTCCAGCTCAAATTTAGATGTCAATCGTAGTCTTTCTAATAGAATGTCACTTAGATGCAAAGTTCCGTTCGAACGTAGGCAGGGAGTCAAGGCTGGGTTAAGAACACAAAAACAGTTGTAGTTCATAAGAGGATAAATGTCAACTTTACTTTTTTATACGCTTTCTAAGAAAAACATATACGAAAAGTGTATGATATATATTTGCATGAGGAGGAATTTTTTAAATACACCTTCATACAACTATATAAAGTACTCCTAAAAACAAGAGAAATGTAAACATTAAAAATATGGCTATTTTATTTTCTCTGAATTCATTTTTTAAGAATAACTTCCAGACTTAAATGCCATTCAAATGAAAAAATTTAATTTAATATGTCCTCAGTCAATGACATTAAGAATTGTGCTTTAAGCAAAAAATAGTCACGTAAACATATTAAAATTTAAATATATCAGCATTTCTTTTCACTACATCATAAATGCCGGCCAAATGTCTTTAATTTAATGCAAAAAATTGTTAATTACGTATATTGCCATCTTTTTTGCATGTCCAAGTTTGTTGCAATTGCTGAAGAAGCACCATCGTTCCAAGCAAAATTGTGCACAACATGACTTAAAAAGGGCAGGAATCTCATAAGATCATTGAGTTCATTTATATATTCAGTCCATTAACAAGAGCCATATATTGAGTGGTTGATCATGCCTTTTTGATCTATGCCGGCAAAGATGCAACGTGTCATTTAACCCTGTCATTTTGCCTTATGTGTAATCAAATATCGTATGCTGTGACGACATTTAGCAAAATCAACCATACACGTTTGTAGTGCAGGCCTTACGTTCATAGTTCACGTGGAAGCACACGAATGGAAAATTTGCAAAACTGTTTAAATAATTGCCTATTGTGCTGTTATCCAAGACGCATTTCTTAATGTGTTTAAAGCTAACTTTTAAAATAAGATTTTAGTTAAACAAGGAAATTACCTTGAAATATCGTACGTACTATATGCCAAAGAACGTCATTGCCGATAAAATGTGATGCTGACCCCAATTTTGGTTTCCATGCCTCTTTTGAATACGTTTTTATACAGACTCAGACATCTAGTTGCACACTGACTATACATTCATTTTTCAGATTAGATTACATGTAATGAAAATGGATTCGTGGTTTTCTCTTTCACTCATTACATGAATTTGGGTTTTAGCTGTAGCTTATCAAGTCATTAAAAAAATAAAAGCTCAACCAAAATCAACACTCCTGGAGGTTATTTGGTCGCCTGCAAATGCACGTTCATATATATCTTAAATGACCGGAGCATGTATAAACCTACGTACGTATTAGGACGGTTTACGAAAACGTGCCATGTGTTCTCTGAAACAAAAGAGACGATTTCCATAAAATTAATAAACCATAATTACACAAAAGACTGACGCATAACCACAGCCCGTATAATAAGTGGATACCCCAGTATTGTCATTGGTCTCCTGGCGTGGTTGTGTTTACATGCTTGGCGGAATGTATTTAATTGCTAGACATACCGTTGTTATACTTCTAATGGGTAGCTCAAATAATAAATTTAATATTTGGATATGTTTTTCATCACATGCAGTCGACAAAAGAATTTATGCCTTAAAAACATGTCAAGATGGTGAAATTATCAGCAGTGGTGAACAGTCAAAAAAATTTACATAACACTTTTGAGTCCCTTTAAAAATGGAAACAAACGAAGTACCTAGAAATATTAAATCTGATGGATCTTTAAAACATCAACTGCCAGTCAGGTGCGTATGGCATGATACCTAGCGGCATGACCACGTAAAGTTCATGAAACTTTGCTGCTGATCGCATATAGAGGGGTTATTGGCTACCAAAGCAGTACAAGAAAGAAAATTATTATGCACCTTTTCGATATCATATATTTGAATGAATAATAACTTCAACCATATTTCTAAAATAAATATATGCTACTTGAGAAGCCATTTTTACACAGCATGGTTTTTGCTGCTGGTCACACAGAAAGTCGTTTAAAATCCCGCCTTCCTCAATATCTTGTGATTCGGCTGCACGATGATCAATATGTCAAAAATATGTCAAAATGTTGTATGATATTTCATGAGACAATGCATCGACTGTATGAATGACAGGTAAGTGTAGCCTAAAAACCTTAAAACGAATGCAAATAATAGTTAATTATTCGGATCTTCCTTATGTCACATGGCCAAAATAAATTTGACTATAGAAAGCAAAATATAATTGCTTCAGTCGTACTGAATGTCGTTTCTTTTTTTACAATAAAATCAAAGAACAGATACGCAAAATTTGTTTACGGTAACCAGCAATCACTCAGAAAAATACCAGAACAATAGCAATTAAGATAACATAATTTAAGCTAAGAACTGGATTGTTGAACGTTAAAGATATTCGTAGTGCAATTACGTAGTAACAGCAAGAAAGAAGTTTCTTAACTGTTTTCCGTAATCAGATTTATGTAGATAATTTGCGTATTAAGACGCACTGCATGAAAATAATGCAGAAGTGCTTCAAACTTTCAACACTTAGTAAGTGATGTGTTAGTTCGTATTGCGCAGTACACTTCGTTATTCCTGCTATAAGGGCCTACTTTATTTTCATAAATTCAGTAAATGTGCCAAGCCGAGCAATGGGAAACCAACATCGGTTCTAGTCATTAAAATGGAAATATGTCATGCATCTATGCTTCGTACCCACGATAGGTTAAGCAAAATTAAAGTATAGTCAACAATATTACCACCTTAGCAACGAGAACCCCATCGAGGGGCAAGGTATTTAATTGTGGCTACATGGACCGGCTATCATACTGCAAACTTAAAATCCGACCGAACCACCTAAACCCTGTAAGTGTTTACAGCAGGCTCCATAAAATATTTCCATTTTGTTAAAATATGAGAGATATAATTACCTCTTTTCTGGTGCATAGTAATACCAGACACAAAAAGTGAATCGGTACGAAATATTACTTTGAGAAAACTATTGGATCCGCTTAAAAAGAGTGACGAAAATGAAGTGGTCATAAATACAAAGCCTTATTACACGTGAACACATCAGCTGCCATTCAGCACTTTGTGGCGTGATAATTAGCTGCACGACCGCTTAAAGTTCACGGGAATTTGCTACTTCTGCCATGTAGAGCATGATGAATGATCCTCAACAGGCCACATATAGAGTCCAGCGGAGCGATTAAAAATCGTGAATCTGTACACAAGCACACACACGCTCGTTAAAAAATGGTGCTATTTTCCAGAATGTGGCACTCTCAGGTCATAATCATCTGACTCCCAGGCCATTGACAGCTCGTGTACGCGCCCCTTTACAGTTCTTACAGTGCCGCCACTAATTTACTTGGGCGAAATAAGTTATTTCTCCACAATGGTTGCACCTATTGTTCTATTGCCTCGCTAAAGAAAACATGGGCTAAGTCGTAGTGGTGTTTAATTAAGGTTCGAGTGCAACAGTTTCGCAAATCCTTTAGTGACTTAGAGTGTATCAGAATTGCGCAATCTTTATGTTCACCTCTAGAAGACTAACTAACCCCCAAGCGTTAAGTGAGAATAATGCAATTATAAAACCAATGAAAGATCTTCCATTGTGGAGAAGATTTTTCCATTCAATTTGCCAGTTCATTAACATTGAACGAGAAAAATATAACTGCTTTCATCGGCAGTAAGCCACCAAAATTTGTATGGATGTTAATGGAATGAAGACCGGCTAGAATAATGAATAATGACCCCCTATTAATTATTCTAGCCGGTCTTCATTATCAAAAATGTTTTTGAAGTGGTTTGAGTGAGTAAGGATTGCCCAAAGCGAATAAAACATAAGGCTTTTCAACTTCAATTATTTGGTTAAAGTAATTTTTACTGATTAAAAGTTCATTGTAGGCTTTTCGTCACATGTAATCTTTTAAAATCTACTCTTGATAACAAATAACTGTCTCGTAATGTTAGAGATTAATTTCGCTCAATGCATATTTTATAAAGCTCCTATCTAGAATAGAGAACCTAACACATACAAAACGTCAAAATTCAACAAAGACGTTAAATCACTCACAAGCTGATATCAATGCATGTATCAAAGCTTTGAAATAATAATGATAAACCTTACGGCAAAAAACTTAAAATAACTATGAAAAGTATCATTTGTTTTTTGAAAGAAATAACATTTTGAAGTGGCAAGATTTGAAACGTGAAAAATCGCCTAAAACGCGACAAATATATTTAAATATAATTGTCCTGTGCTAGCGTAAGCAAAAAATCGTTTGGGTATCAAGAGAACTATCCTTTTGTTAAATTGTTTATAGGTATTTCTGGCATTGGGCTATAATCAGTTTCAGATCCTCCCTGTCGTACGGGCGAATATTTCATGATTTTTAATCTTCACAATCAATGGGAACTAAATGTATATCATGTTCTGTGTTTTTATTAAAAACCTTACAATAAGATATAGCCTAAAATAATTAACGAACTAGTGAGCTTTTGGATATTCGTCGTAATGGAGATGGCCAGTTCTGTCATATTTGTAGATTCACCCAAATGTGAAAATAATTGCCGAGAAAAAGTAATGTCCACAACAAAAATTGGCAATTAATATGCCTTAGATCATCTTTAATATTTGTCATTTAGTAAACCCCTTAAAAGGTCCATTTTTTATATAATTTGCTGAAATAAATATGTGGACATTATGGTTTTCAACGGTCAAGTCAAAGTAAAACATGTGAAAGTTTTTAACACTATTGTGACGGTCCGAAAAAAAGTTATAAATTGTCTGCTGAAAATGAAGGAACCTATTTTACGCTTTATTATTTAGCGATTTTTGCCACATTTGATTGCTTCAATGCCCCATTCAAAGACTGAAAATACATAACCGAGTATCCGACTATATATTAAAGTTTTTGCGTAAATTGCTTATCTTATGTCAATTGTTTTCAAAATTTCAGGGGTTGCGGAAAGTTAATTACAAAAAAAGATCTGTCTGCAGGGTTCTTATTTAACATCGATGTTTCTGTATTCCATCTCCACATTACCTTGCAAACTTTTGCTAATGGTCTTCATTTTTACCATATAAAAACAAAGATACCAGTTAAAAAGTTATTTCGTGCATTTCGTGGTAGGAACACTTCAGCAATTTGCACAAAATATTAAAATTACCTGAATTCATTGATTACAATGAACGAGTGTTAACTGTTACGATAACCCTAATACGAAGAAAGAACCGAGCTTCTCGTTCGAACCCTTGAAATGTCTAGTTGCAAATCAAAAAAATGTCTACTGCACTCATACTGCAGAATATGAGGAAACAGTTTGCTCTGAAGATGATTTTACTAACACACAATTGAATCGTAGGACAGACACGAAAAATCTTATGACCATTAAAAAGAACCTTAATTCCTTTTATATATTCGAACAATGTCACAAGAGAATCAGCTGTTGTTTGCAATATGCGAGCTGTGTGTGTCGTAGGCACACCTTTTTTCGTTTTCTTGCACTGCATAGCATATAAAGATTTCATAAGCCCAAATGTGGACAGGTTGGTCATTGCCTATTACATTTAAGTTGAATTTTCAGTTGCACGCATAAGCTGCCCTTTTTTAAAAAAAAATGTAATTTTTCGTATCTGAATTTGCCTGATTTTCCTGAAAGCAACACGAAATTTTCCATTGTCCGAAGTTATATATGCAATTTTTTCCCGGTTTATTTTGCTACCCACAAATACGATGTTTTGAGCCTGACAGTTTTCAGCAAACAATATCATCAACCTTGAATATGTGCCATACCAACCCAAATGTTGGTCACGGCTTTCTACGAATTTAACCATCTTCGTTATATCAAACAACGTATTTATTTCGTTTTATCTAAAACAGTTTTAATTCTCTCTTTGAATATAAGGACCATCTGTGTCGAATATGCTTGTACCCATCAGAAAATGGAAGAAAAAATTAGCTCAAGTTGGACACATTCATGCAAACCGTAGATGGTTATGATTTTCAGAGTGGTCCACCTAACTAATAGAGCAGTTTGTTAAGTTTTATGATACACGCAACGGCTAAGCAAAGTCTTTTGAATTCGCTAGAATGTTGATTATCTACGTAATTAATATAGCCTTTTCAACATTTACAAAATTTTTCTTGCAGTTTTCTTTTCATTACCATCATTTGCAGTAGAAGATGTCTTTTACCTCACATCCTCAAAATCCTATCGTATTGCCGACTTTGTTACGATTAGGTTTGCTCTCCTTAAATTGGGGATGCAGACAGTTTCTCAGTTATGTCCAAGATTAACAGGGTAGGTGAACATGACCCCAAGAAGCACTACTGTGTCCATCGGTCATTTAAAACCAGGCCATACGTCTCGACAAGAGATTTTTTTGTCACTTATGCTTACTGTTGACCTAACATGATCCACAATCGTCTGAAAAAATCTTGCTGATGTCAGTTATGGTGGCTTATCATCTTTGAACACTACAACTACATCAAATGCATAACATGAGATCTTTTAAACAAATTTCTTATTTTCTGCTTCCTTGCGATTGGGAAGCTGAGTGTGAAACGTAGTCATTTGTTTGCGTGCCACCAGAATTTGCTGCTTCCATAGGCATCTTTCGACGAATTTGAACACATTCTCCGTGTAAAGAAGGGCTCACAAATTATTAAGTTCCGACTCCGTTTAGAGCTCTTTGGTTCCTTTTCCATTAACATGTGTTGTCTCTTGCATAAACACAGAAAGGCATTTGATTACCTGTTTTGAGGGAATAATTCACGTAAGTATTTCTATTCGATTCAAGGCCATTCTTGGTCGGAACAATTTGTTTTTACTCGATTAAGAAGTTAGCTGACAGCATTTCGTGTGTCAGCAATGGGCGGATTGTTCTCATAGGGTACAATGATTTTAGCATACTTTTCTCTTTGGAAATAAATCGGCGTTATAATCTCTCGGTCTTTTGCTGCATGAAAATAACACAATCTGAACCAACCACAGCTTAAAACGATGGACTACCTAGGGTTCACAAAGCCGAAGTACCATAACGACCGATAGCCTCATTGATCGGTGCACCTAATTAAAAAAAATATTAGTTGCTATTCCACAAACTACATCTATTTACAAGGGATTGTAAAACCTTCATAGAAAACTCCGTTGAATTGCTAAACAAATTGTGAGGACTCCAGATTGCTGCAGATACAATAATGGTATCTTGTGAGGTTATCTTCATGTTAACATTCATACTTATAGATTTGGTAAAGCAATACACAGAAGAATTACTGCAGTTTATGACATGGATATTTCTGTATCTGTCATGATTGAACTCTTGGAAACGAATTTTTCCTTCTCACTTGGATACTAAAAACAACTAAAGGGAGCCCCTATGGGTCTACCCATCTCCGGCTACCTTGCTAAAATATTTATGCAAAAATTAAAAGCGACAGTCTTACCCCTAGTTTATCCCAAATGTTGGGTACGCTATGTGGATGAAAAGTTTGTTATCGTTAAAAGGATCAAGTAAAAACGGTGAGCCCCACACTATCATCATATTCCCGATCACAAATGACAAAACAACGAGCCCGTGGCTCAATTGTAGAGCGTTCGACTTAAATACAAAAGGTCGCGGGTTCGAATCTCAGGTGTGCCACACTTGGGATTGAGTATGACTGGCTGATGACGGCTAATAAGCCAGAATTGTCCATTCCGGTCTCCCTTGTTCTTGTCGGTTCCATTGCATCATATGCTACACGTCGCTATGCGACCACCTGCGAGGGCTCTAGTCTGAGCTAAAGGGCACAACGGAACATACATTTTCCTAAAGCATATCGGTGAGCGACACACTATCATCATATTCCCGATCGCAACCGAAAAAAACAACCCCGTGGCTCAATGGTTGAGCGTTCGACTCAATTACTAAAGGTCGCGGGTTCGAATCTCAGGTTTTTCACACTTGAGATTGGGTATGACTGGTTAATGATGACTAATTAGCCAGAAATTACCATTCTTGTCTCCCTTGGCTTTTTTCGGTTCCACTTTATATATAAATATATATATTTAGATACATAAACATATATATACATATATTAAAATTTGTTCAGTTTTTGGGAACAAAAAAAGTTTATTTAGTAAGTGTTCAAATCGTATGCCCCAATTCATCTTCATACAAATGGGAATGTACAGTAAAACAAATAACCTTTAACAATGCCTTACCCATATTCTATGGTTGGCTAAAGCTTGAGCCAAAAGACGTCCAGATTTTTAATTTATCAGGTCGATAGTGGCTGTTTATGTTTCCACTTGATCGTGAGAAATTTGTAATTGGCATCTAAATCGATATGCCTGTTAATGCATGCCTCGTCAGAGTGCATTGTTTCCAGGAATTAACGGCTTTTCATTGTCGGGCAGGCGCCAATGAACTAGGGCCCCAGTTTCAAAACTTTACACACTTAAGTTATTTTGTTCCCTACGAACTCAACCTTATTTTATAGAATTGCTTGGGATGCCAATATTTCAGTATATTTATATAGATATGAAGAAACGGATTGCCAAATGAATAGTATGATTGTTGAAGCAAGGCAAACGACTTAAGTTT
>WEDG01001798.1:0-14636 GCA_017591395.1 Schistocephalus solidus
ATGTTATTCTCCCTTAGGTGACACATCATCTTGTCTTTGATCAAGGTCTCGAAGATCTCCGAGACTGCTGGTAGTGTATTTATTGGCCTAAAGTCGTCAAATGACGTAGGTCGGCCATGTTTGGGAATAGGCAATATGTGCGATTCCTTCCATAAAATAGGGAAAGTTTCACTTTCAAGAGCAAGATTAAATATCTTATACAGAAGGGACGGAAAAATATCGTTTGCATCCGCCTTTAGAAAGCTTACCGGGACGCCATCTGTTCCTGGACTGTATGATTGACGAAAACGCCGAATGGCAACGGTCACGTCCCAGAGGGTAAAAGTTATGGTTTCGAGGACGTTACCAGTCCAAACCCGGATGTTAGGAAAGGGGGCGACAGTTTGTTCACTAAACGTTCTAGACAAGAAAGCTTTGAAGCTATCAGCAGTCAATTTAGCGTCAGCTATTGGGTTTCCTAAGGCATCTCGAAGTACGGGGTGCTGCGTTTTTATCTGCGCTTTTACTGTGCGCGAAAAGAGCTTCGCAAAATTTAACGAATGGTTTTCAGCAAAGTTAACCTCATTGGCTTGTCGTTTTTCGTCAGATTTGTTGGATCAAGGGCAGGATGGAAATTTCGTTGTGTAGAGTAAAACGACGGGAGAGTCTACGCACTCTACGGCGGAATGATAAAGGGAAAAAGACTTCATCCTTGACATTAATTATTCTTACGGGGAACGAAACGAGAAATGAGTGAACCTAGAACTTTGTAAAAAGTATCATTTCAAACATTCACATCCGAACATACAGAGAAGTTTTTCCAGTCGTGGGAATTTAGGTGTGTTAGCAATTCCCTCATTTGAAGGACAAGAGCCGTTTGCGGGACCACTCACCCAATCGACGAAGATTTTCTTGGAAATCATCTCACTTGGCAGTATTGTGGATAAATTTCCTGATTTTTTATTTTATTTTATTTTATTTATTGCCAGTTTACAGACAAGGTCAAGGAAATATACACAGAAGAGGGTCAAGCTGATAGTGAAAAGAACTCCTGATCGTTGTTTCAGGTGTTTTCAGGAGAAAAAACTGCAGCTTATTGAGTAATTAAAGTTCAGGACAGGGAAGCGTTGACACAGGTGCCCAGTGAAGAATTTCTCCATTCAGTGTTATAGATCCGGTATTCTGCACAGAATATAAAACATATACCCATGAAAGTACTGCATGATCACTTCGACCAAGTGGAGGAAGGCTGTGTACCTCGTCTATACTGTCAGGATCATTAGTAAAGATGAGATCTAAACAACTAGCCTGTTGTCCTCAAAGCGCTCTCGTTGGAACAAATACATGTTGTGTGAAAAGAGCTTTAAGTGTTGTCTTTAGCAGAAGGTGATCGAAGGAAAACTTTGAGCTCTGCGCCTGCAGATCGTTCCATCGAATGCTGGGTGCATTAAAGTCACCCATGAGAACAACATCAGGTCGAGTACTTATCTCCTTAATGTTCTCAAACAAGCAAGTATCGGTGTCGGTCTCTGTCCCTGGTGGTCGGAAGAGAGTCATGACTTCAAGGGAATGCGATCCTCGAGTCTTTATTTTCAGAAAAATAGCCTCAATACCATTGCTAATCTTCTCTGTCATTCCACACACTGTAAAATTGCTTTTAACATACATCGCAACTCCTCCACTCTGGCGGTGGGTGTGGTCTCTCCTGAACAAATTTAACCCGGATAATGCTACTTCGCAATCGCTGAGGTTCTGTGACGGCCATTTTTCTGTGATTGTTATAATATTGGGAGACAGAACGGCTACCTGAATTCTCAGTCGAGCTTCGAAAACCGCCTTTGGGCGTTGGTATACAGAAATTTAAGTATGCAGCATTCAGCAGAGACAAATTTCCGTTTGTCTCAAGAGTGCCAATGCTAATTTGCTGCTGCAAACATGAGCATTGACTGGTTTCAGAGCAATGTTGCGTTTCTCTGTATCACGCGGCCCCTGTAAATCACCAGATTGTTCTTTCCAGCTGCAACTCTCCTCTTCATTTCTATCACTAAGTTGCGGCGTTTCAGACGTTATGCTGGAGAGAAATCCGGCTGAAAAAAACTAGCTTATGAGAGTTTCGAAGGTTGCTTTTTCTCGAGAGAATTAGCTAAGCGATTTTCCTTGTTGTCCAAGACAATTTTGATAGGCCTTGGTCTCAGATTTTGGAACTGTTCAATATCATTTTTTCCGAGCCTGAAGGCAGTGCGAATGGTTATCGTCTCTCCTGAATAAAGTATATCATTCAGCATGTGCTGAAACATAGTAAGACTAGCGGATATCCGTTCCTTTGAGGTGTGGGCATTTGATTTAGTTAAGCCCTGGATAACTACGCAGTTCTCTCGGTCTAGGGCGTCTTTTGATTCATGGCTAACCATATTTACCTCTGAATGACCAGAATGATTAATTAGGTTTGTTTTTATACTTTATAATCATTTTAATGTTGTTTCCCAATTCTATCTTGCCACTCATTGGTTTTTTCGCTCTCAACTAAGGGCTCTTAAGAACTGCACGGATAGCCGGCAGAAGTTGAGTCTGAAGTCGGAATTGCCTTTGGAAGAGGCATTATTGAAGTTGTCTAGAGATTACCGTTATCCAATCTGGTGGTGTTGTGGTGTTTCCCCATTGCAGATTGCCACATGTTTGTTTCTTGGGATGCAAGTACGAGCTTGTCAGAGCACACAAGATGGGAGGATGTGATTTGTGGTTCGCCCTATTTATATGAGAACATCCCACACAAGATTCATCCTCGAAGCCGATGGGTTTCGCTGCCATTACGCTTTTTGAGCGCTTTGCTGGTCCTTGGTAGGAATTCAACTAGGTAACGAAAATTGAATTTGCGAAGAGGCTACGAAGGATAAAACGTTATCTCAATTAGTATATCAACTACTGTGAACTAGGTTTTACTGAAAATTAAGTATACTTCCAAAATTTCAACTCTAGTTCTTGAACTAATCTTCAGAATCCGTCCATTTTACGTATGTCCACAAGAACATTTATGAGGCTCTGTCGGGTGAAACAGTTTAAATCAGTAAATTTTCCCTATTGCTAAATATAATGACTTCAGGTGTATGCAATGATAAAAAGTTAGAAATACAAATGAATTATCAACAATTCAGCTAATAGTTTCCCCAGGAAACGAAGAAATCGTTTTAAAATTCGGGAATTCACTTATATTCGAAGTTGAACCAACCGCATTGATGCGGCTGAAATCGTGGTCCGAGGCGAAGAACACACGTCAAGGCAGACAAAATAAGCCTGGATGCACACTGACCATTCATTCATCTGCCACATTAAGTTGCCTGCCCCCTATATGGTTTTAAGAACTCTCTTGACAGGAGATCGCCAGGGCGTAGAGCAATGAGACCGACAATCATCTCCGCACCCAACGATAACGGGGTTGGAAGAAGCCTTGGTAAGAGGTCGGTCAACTCAAACGCACAGCTATTAGCAGGGGTGGTGATGGCGACACAGGCTACAGCGTGATGTGGATAAGAATCAGCAGGACAGGCGGCCCAGCAGGCCCAAGGCAAGGGTTGGCACACAATGAGAGTAGTGATCATGACTCTCCCGTCTCTGAAGATGGGTAGACGAAACAAATACCCGGATCGTCAGACAACTAATAAGCATTCCCGGTTAACGCCTCTTCTTCCTTTTACATACAACCTGGGAATCGCATTTTCCCTACTATCAATGTTAGTGATTATTTTAAAAACATAAATCACAGGCAGATGTGAAAACAATGCTTTCTATTCACAGCATTTTTTTCCAACTGCTAAATTCTTGTGTATATTTGGCCACTCACACATAGCACCAACGAAAAATTGTCATTATTTTTACGTAGTGCGTAAAATAAAAATTTTTTATTGGTTATTAATATTATTTACCACAGTCGAGTTCCTGAAGTTTGTCAGTTACCTAAAGAATGGATTGAGGGACCGAGCACTTAGCCTTGAGTCTCACCACTAGTCACATTCACCTAGTCTTCCGTGTCCTCACTGATACAGGTGCCCTGTTTTCGACCAAACAGAAACACCATTATCGAGCTTAAGCGATCTCCCTTGATGCCGATGGCGCTCAGTTCATGCAGAAGGCATTGGTACAGGACAGTGCCAAATGCTTTACATGAGTTGATGGGCACGATATCGGCCTCAAAGTCCTCTTATAAAGCCCTGATCTAGACGTCCAAACAGGTTAGCAGATTTGAGAGGCAGGAGCATCCTCTCTGAAACCCATGCTGGAAATTCTGCTAGATGTTAATTTCTTCACATAATTGTTGTATAGCACTCTTTACTAGGATTTTCAGTGTTTTGCAAGAGATGCAATTTAAACTAACAGGTTGGAGGCTGCTTGTCGTCATCCTGCTACCCCTTTTATATAAGGGAACGAGCTTGGCTATCTTCCACTGTGAGGGCAGCTAGCTGTCCATGTTGACATCTCAAAGAGAGTTCAATGAGGCTTTGCCAGCTTCGTTGATATTTCATTAAGTGCCAGATCAGGAATCTCATCGGGGCTAGGAGCCTTGTCTGGCTTGCTTGAACGGAGAATGTGTCTTACTTCTTCAATGGCAAAGGCAACAGTTTCAATGTAAACCGGTATCTTGGCCCATTTGAAAATTCAGATTGTCTTAGCCTATTTTAACACGCAGTCTCGTCGCTGTGTTTCTCCTACTGTGGATGTATCCAAGAGATTTTTGGGGCATAAGATGGACTCTGCTGTCAGTCAGAATTCGAAATAAAATTTCCAGCAACCCGTAGTTCTTTGCGGCATGTTTTGGGTTGCTCCTCATATTCGCCGAATGTTTTGCGATCTTGAAGGTATAAGTACTTTTTCCACAATCTCTGTTTCATCTTCATGATCATTTTTTCCTCGGTGTGATCCACGGTGGTTGACAAAATCGTCTCCTTATTTTCATAAGACAATGGGATTCAACTAGACGATCTATAATCCCCCGAAAATACTGCGAACTGTTTTTCGATTTTTCCTGTTAATGGACTAGGGGTCCTCCGATGCAGCACAGCTTATTCCTTTAAAATCCCCTTTCAAATATAGATCCACCCTTTGATTTGTTGTTGTAGTTTCGATAGGAGAGAGAACGTGGACGTGAAAACAATCTAGTCATCCATGCCAAGTGAAGGGTGGAGAGCTCAATTCGCTTATGACTCCTTCATCTTTACCACGTTTGACATCTAGATAGTTATGCAGTTATCCTTCTCTCAGTCTTCTTCTGAATTTCATATTTTGAATAAGATATTTGTCCAGAGAAAATTGTAGCAGCTTGTGGTCGAATGATGTTGATGGGGCGTTTACTACGGGAATCCTCCCGGCTTTTCCGGCAGCGTTAAAGTTACCCATAAGTAGTAAGTTCTCGTGCTTACATGACAATTCCCGTGCACAAATTAGTTATATGCAAGCGATTTCCTCCGAGCTGGGAGGTCGATAGACAACGCACAGTTTAAGAGTCTGCAATGATCTTGCACGAAATTATCTCAAAATTTCACGGTAGTAAGTTGGATATTTATCACTGACAGCATGAAATATCGTTTGACTTGAAACTCGCTACGCCTACGTTGAAATCTGTTACATCGGACTACTCGATAGCCTTCAACATCGACTGCGCTGCTGCTTATTACCTCAGACAACTAGGTTTCTGTTGACGAAATAATATGCCGTTTCTGCTCAGAAGCCATTAATTTGACTCTATCTGGCTTGTTGAAAAGACTCTGATAGTACGTGTAGTAGACTTATAGTCCGTGACCACTGGTGGCCATAGTAGTGACAAATGTTGGCATTTTACTATTGGTTAGACTGTTAGAATGACAGCCATCGACAAAATAAATCCTCTTTTGACTTTAAAATTTGTCTTTCCCTTATTTTGGGTATGTTTCATCGTTTTCTTTCACTTTTCCAGTTCCATTATCAACTGTCTCATTTTCATTGAATATTTTGGCTCGTAATCCGGCAGAAAAAACTTCAGAATGCAAATTCAGCAGCGAGGATTTTCACGCTCTTAGCTTCAATTTTGGAACAAAATATAAAATAATAAATAAATAATAAGTAAAAAATTGTATATTTAAGGCCCAGAGAGCCCCGTCATTTCAAACTTAGTATCGCGGTAAAAATAAATACAAAGTGGATAATTGCTGCACTATGTGAGCAGCCATATTAACAACAGAAATGAACAATATGGTAGGCATATCCGATTCAGAACGATTTGCTATTTTTAATACAATATTCAACAATCTTTAACATAAACGGTGAACTACAAAAGAAGCAGTAAAAAAACACCTACGGTTAAATCGGAGGCGGAGATTGGCGAGCCGCCAATTTAAAAAAAATTAAGAGAAAAAACTGCTTCACTAAAAAATAATAGCTAGATGCAATGGGATGGTACTGTGATGTTCCTGACAACGTATGAAGGTTGGGAAGCTCCTTGTCGTGTGAGAGATAATATAGCAGTCAGAGCTACTGTTTGTAACCACCAGTGTAGGTGAGAGAGGACGAACTCATCGTGGACACCAGGGTCAAAACGAAGAGGGGACAGTAGAGGTCATGAGATCATCATCGAGATATGACCTTGCCGACTGCATAGTCAACCAATCAAAGAGGCAAAACCATCAGAACCCGCCTCGATCATCAACTGAACCTGGATACCATCGTCGGGGTTGCAAAATCGGAGGAAAGTATCAAGGTTGTCAAGAGTTGGCGATGCTAGTTTAAAAGGGGGGAGCGAAAAAGTGAATGCAAAGATTGACTCTGCAGAGGATGATGGAAATATAATTAGAGACCAATATAATATTAAGGGCGCTGCCTCAAATACCAGGAGGACCCTTTTCGAAATCCAAAAGTTGCGAGTTTGTGAAGGAAACAGACAATAAGGACTTTATATCGTCCGAAGTTAAATTTAAGCGTAACTTTGTTTTGAAAATAGCTAATGTGGACGACAACCTAATTTGTAGTGGAAGATTATTCCAGATGAAAGCATATTTGGAGGCAAAAAACTGAGACTGGTTAGTTGTGGAGCTAAGGGGTGGTGAAATGATCATGGAGGAATTACGAGTGGCATAGGGTCGATCTACCGGAGTGAGAGCGTTAATTCGTGGGAGATTTGGGCTAGAGTTAACGCGAAACAGGAAGCAGAGACCGGCTTCGAGTCTTCTAACCCACAGAAATTTAATGCCTGCTAACTGGCATTTATCCGTATAAGAGATACTGGATCCAGGAAGAGAAAATAGTCTTCGAGTTAAAACCCTCTGAACTTTTGCAATTTTACTGCGTTCAGAAGCGTTCATCAGCCCAAAGAGGGGACAGCAGTATTCTAGGATAGAAAGAACAAACATGCGGTAAGGTTTAACTTTATTTCCGGAAGGAAGAAATTATGTGATATAAAACCACATATCTGTGCAGCCTTTGCAGAAATTCGGTCTGTATGAGGCGATAATGCTAGCTTGTTCGTGTAACTTAGACCTAAGTCTTTTATGGTTGATCGTTCTAAAAGTGTACTATTTTGAAATACTAGGGGTCCAGGAAGCTTAGCGGGGCCAAAACACATGAAACTACTCTTGGATGAAGAAAACTCCACCTGCCAAGTACAGCTCCAACGTGAGAGCATAAGTAGGTCAACGTTGATCTTATCAACGTAACTATTGGCAGTATCTTTAGAAAATTAATAAATGCACTTGAGATGGTCAGCGTAAACGAAATTTTGTGAATTTGTGAGTAAAGCTGAAATTCCGTTTATGTACAGAATAAAGAGAAGGGGACCTTGAACCGTGCCTTGAAAAACGCCACTCATGATCGGTTGAGGCGTGGAGTAGCTTTTACCTACTGAGACCTTCTGGCTGCGGTTTGACACGTAGGAACCAATGAAGTCAAGGAAAGGAGGCCGGATGCCGAGGGCTTCCAGTTTCACCAGAAGATGTATGTGCGGTACCTTGCCAAAGGCTTTGCTCAGGTCAAAGAAGATCGCAACCACTGACTTTTGATCATTACGAAGGGAAATGACGAGGTTAAAAAAATAAGTGACACACTTCGCATGATCTCTCAGGTAGAAAACCATATTGCGAGTCACTTAAGAGCTTATTTTCTAAACAAAAGTCAAGAATTTGATTAAAAATAATTTTTCAAGACGTTTTGATAGAGCGGGGGTTTTATGAACGCCTCGATAATGATTCACGTCCGAACGAGATCCCGACTTGAAGACAGGAAGAATAATAGATGTCTTCCATGAGTCAGGAAAGAATCCGTTTAAAAGATAAACTGAAAATGCATGGCAAAGCAATCGGGGAAATCTCGGCACTCTCTTAATAACTGTGATATGAAGCCGCATAGTTCCGCGAACTTTGGAGAAATTAGATGTGCATGAGATGATGTGGCAAGGTTATTTGTCTAACGTAGGTCTGTGCCAATTTTATATCCAGTTCCATAAGCATGGTAGATGGAAGTTGATTTTTTCAACGTTAACAGTGGCGTTCTGATGAGTGATTTTTAAACAACTTATGAGTTTCCGAAGTTTATGTGAGAACTCATTTAGTGTATTGAGGATTATATCGGAATGCAGAAGAAAGGAGTAAACTGGTTTTGTTTAAGTATGTCTGTATGTTTATGTGTAATTTAAGGTTACGGTCGTAGCCCTGGGGGACATAAATGATGTTCAATGGAGTGTAACGGGCCCGTATTAGATGCGCAACGAATCCAAATGAACGACGCCCAAGAGAGAACAAGACAGCAGGCAAGGGGAAGAGTTTAGGGATTAGTTGAGCTAGAAGTTGATATTCTAATAGGGGCTGTCCTGGGGTCCTTTGGTGGGGATTGGCTGTCCTGGGGAGGTCTTCGGGAGGTCCGTAGGAGAAGGAAAGGCGATGGCTGGAGAAGCGTCAGAGGGCGGTCTCTGGTCCAAAGTGATGAGCCTCAATTCTCCTCGTTATTTATGTCATATTCTCCAGACGAGTTGATAGGTTAACATAGAATAGACCAATGGGTATGCGTAAATCATACGTTGTAGATCGAAAAGAACCAATAGGGTTAAG
This sequence comes from Schistocephalus solidus, assembly GCA_017591395.1. Classification (NCBI taxonomy): domain Eukaryota; kingdom Metazoa; phylum Platyhelminthes; class Cestoda; order Diphyllobothriidea; family Diphyllobothriidae; genus Schistocephalus; species Schistocephalus solidus. The sequence goes on from WEDG01001798.1 coordinate 9,042, forward strand.
AGTTAAGATTTTATGGACTTCCAGGCTGGCGCTAGTAATCTGGGCTACTAGAGAAAATTTAGAAACTTTGATTCCATCTTTACAGGAGATTGTAAATGAAATTCTATACAGGCAGCATAAACAGTGTGCGTCGAAGTTTTGCTTCTCGTAGAGATCACCTGCGAGGCGTGGTAGAATTCGAAGTACAGGAATATAGTTAAGGCCTTAACAAACATCACAAGACCGAGTAGGTATTTTCAAAAAGAGATAATATGCAATATACAGGTGAACTATTTCAAAACAACCTGCCTTCTACACTGAGGTAGCGACTAGGGCTTCGGAAATGGGAAGAACGTGAAACTCAAATTGAAGTGCACAAAAAGTTCCTTGCGTTGACCTGAAGTATTCGGTTCAGGTGGCTTTTCTTATCTTGGCCCAGATCTCACCCAGTTAGGACCCTCCACCCCATTTGTTATGTGTGTATATTATCCCCGTATGACATGAAAATGGACAATTCGAAAATGGTGGCCAAGGTATTTCTTGATTTACGCAACACATTTTCCTAATACCATTGTACATATGACTGGTCATGCAGAGCTGAGTGACAGCATTATTTTTATATGTTAATTTTTAAATCGATGTACGTTTTGCATTTAAGTGCCTTTTGGAATTTGGAATAAATATTTGGTTAGCGTCAACAAGGCACTGTCTAAACAAACGTAAGTAGCTAAATAAAATGATGTCCGGTCTGCGATGTTAACGAAGTTCAAAACTCGATATATTCTCCATCGTCTTTGACGAGAGCTGTGATATCAAGGACACTGCGCAGCTTGCCATCTTTTTGCGCAGCATCACGTAACACATGGAGGTATACGAGGAGTTTCTCAGCCTCATTCCGATGAATGGAATAACAACTGGCCAAGATGTCCTTAATGCCCTCCTACCTGCTTTCAGTGGTTTCAACCTTTCGAAGCTCGTCTCGGTAACTAATGATGGTGAACCTGCCTTGGTTGGATCTACCAAGGGAATTTTCGCAGCACTTATTCGTGCGAGCAGCTGTTCTCCAAAATGAAGATTTGTAAGAACAAGCTGCACTCTCAGCCCACTGACAATTGCCTTAATGACATTATCCTGCTGAAGTCCTCATCATTAGAACCTGAAATTTTATTTGTCTCGAAGAGCATGGAACATCATGGTTCCCATTAATCGTACGGTATTTTTGAATAATACACGTTTCCTTGGACACCTTGTTTCTTATGGCCTTGTGTGCCTTCTTGACTTCCTTAAATGGCCTAGTAGTCCGTAACGTTTTCCGGCACCTGGTCTAGACCGACGCGTTCGCCCGGGAACCCAGTTATCATCGGTTGCATGAGTGCCCTTGGGGATGGGATAGGGGATTTAAAAATCTGTCCAGTTGATACCCGATAGCCACGTAAACTAAACTCTGGTCATAAAAAACGCAATTGCTAGGGTGCAGTGTTAGTCCCGCATCTCTGAGGGCTATGAGGACAAGATTTAGGTTGGCGTTGTGTTTGCTTATAGTGCGGCCGAAAACGATATCATCTTAGTAGATGAGACAAGTGTGGGGGGATAGATGCAGGAGAACCTTCTGTATGAGGCTTTGTAACGTTGAGGCGGCGTTACATAACCCGAAAGGAAGTGTCTGGAACTCAAAAAGTCTTTGGGTACCATAAAAGCGGTTTTGCGTCGGTCTTTAGGGTCTATTTCGACCTGTCAGTATCCGGACTTGAGGTCCAGGGTTAACAACCATTTTGAGTCTCCCAGGGCGTCTAGTGTAGCATCAATACGGGGTAACGAAAAAGAGTCACGTACGGTGACCACGTTTAACCGCCGTTAGAGGACGCTCAACCGTAGTTTACCATCTTTCTTGGGGACGATAGCAATGGGTGATGCCCATGGAGAAGACGAGGGGCGGATAATGTTTGCGTTTAATAGGTCGTATAACAGCTTCTCGACTTCGGCCTTATAATAAATGGGGGTGCGGCGGGGTGGCTGCCACGGCGCTTTGGCGGAACCTGTATTGATCACATGTTGCGTTATATTTGTGCGTCCGATTTCTGATGGTGCCCAGGAAAGCACTTCGGGAAATGATTGCAGAATTAACTTGAGCTCTGTTAGATGGTGAGGATCTACGTCAGATATTTGGGATAAAAGTTCGTCAACGTTTTTTGGTGGAAACGTTACTGATGCAATCACCGCTTCATATATATGATCGTGGCTCGTCTCTTTAGATACTATTTTATAGACTGGTGTAATTCTTAGGTGTAAAGGTCGGTCTATGTCGTGTAACAAACAGTCTGCTTTGGAGAGGAAATCACCCCTAGTATGAAGTCCCAATCAAGGTTGGAGGTGACAAAGATAACGTTTTGGATCGTTGTAGAGCCGAGTCGCGTCAACAAGTGCATATTACCCGTGATAGTCATCGAAGTATTATTGGCAGCATTAGAGTTCGGTCTAGTGTAAGATCTGATTGCAGTCGTGAATATTTGTGGGGGAATCGTTAGGCCTTTAAAATTGAAACATTAGCTCCCGTATCGATGAGTGTTCGTTTTTATATCCCACGTGGTCAATATCTACTATAAGTGATGGAAATATTGAGTGAAGCTGGGCACAAGCAGGGACGACAGATCAAGACTTACCGTTAAAGTTGTGTCCACAGCAACGGTGGCTGGATCCAAAGGCGGTACAATATTGACAATCTGGGCGGTAGTTCGGGAACCGAACTGACAGTTGACGAGTCTGTAGAATATGGCACGTCAGTACGAGTATTGCTGACACGGCTACATTTGTTCTGTACGTCTGCATAGAACTGAAAGTCGTCATATCTCTTGCATTGACGGATTGCCGCCGCCAGGCTTGGTAGGGGGGAAGAATGAAAATGTTTGTGGTAGTACGATCAAGAAGGCCTGTCACAAAATGGTGGAGTATAAGTTAATCTCGATCAAGCTGTGGTAGGTTTGGGAAAACAAGGGATGCTAGGTGACCTTGTTCGAGGGCGAATTCATCTACAGATTGGTTGCGAGTTTGGCGAACGTTTGCAAAACGTTGATTAGCAGTCCCCGGAGTTCACTGGTTGTCAATGAGAGTGGACAGCAACGCGGTTGCCGTGTTAAAATGTGTGTTAATATCAACTCCTGCAGTAAAAGAAAGTTTGCGGGTTGCAGGAGAGAGGAACTTTAAAATTTGCGTGTGTGGTTGGCTGGGGCAACGTCGTCGAAGAAGAAGGAAAGCTCGATCAGCCAGTCACGAATGTTTTGGCCCGGTTGGTAAGCGTCGGGGGCTAGAAAGGGGTCGCGGCGGCTGTCTGACATATGGGTAGCATGGTACTGTATGTCCGATATCTGGGGCGGTAAAAAGGGTGGTGTGCACGGACTGACACCAGCTGCCACTAATATTATGTCCTTCTTGGGTCCGTCATTATGGTGTCGACTCTCGTCTTCTGTAGTAGACGCAGAACCAGGGAAAGATTCTTCACAGTCCAATTGAGGAGGCTCAGACATGTCTTGTTGCTGAGAGTCATTCATATAAAGGCTCATAAAAGTAGATAACGTAGAGATGAGATGGAGATTTATTCACGGGTATATAAAGTCGACGAACGTAGAAAAATAGCAGTGAAATATATTATCTGGGAAAGAGTGTTATGATGAAAGATAATAAATCGACTCGACTTCACCGGAGCAGAAGTGTTTACAGAGCAAAGGAATGTTTTCAGATGATAGATCCCTTGAAGGTTGGGAGTCGTTGATCTGTGGGGCTTCGATTACCGTCTCGGTTGCTGGAGTCGGAAAGGGAAAGGAAAGTGAACGTGTTTTAAAAATACCGCCGGTTTCCACCCGTCCTGTCCTTTTCATGAGAACCCCAATTAAAATTTTTGTTTTCGATCAGATTGGTATAAATTATTTCAATCAGTAAGGGGACTACAAAATCATATAGCCTCCAGTTTATCTAGAAGTCGTCTATGAGGCACTTTATTGAATGCCATACTAAGATAAAAATAAATAGCTACTACAGATAGATGCTCATTACGAAGAGAGGTAAGAAGATTAAGAAAAGACATAGGACAGTTTTCTCTAGAGCGGTCCGGTAAAAAGCCATGTTCGGAGGATTTGAGAATTTGATTACTTATGCAAAAATCGGTATTTTTTGCAATTAGATTTTCAAAGAGTTTAGCAAGAGAGAGTTTTTCATGAACACCGCGATAGTTATGGATTTCCAAGCAGGAACCACATTTAAATACTGTAAATTTAATAGAAGTTTTCCAATAATCGGCGAAGAAACCGTTTTTGAGAAATACTGAGAATAATTTGTTTCGTTATGGTGAAATATCTCTAAACGCTTCTCTAATTCTCTCTCTAAACTATCTGAGAATTATTTTCTCAACAAAGGGGAAAAATATTAACTGCTTAATGAGGGCGTTTGGGTTGCTGTCAGTTCCCAATGAAAGTGAAATACTAAGTCGAATTATCTGTTTCAAATCATATGAAGAGATAAAATTAATGGTCATGTGAAATACATGAGATGACAGAGTAATTGACGGGATGGGATTAGATACAAAGTTAAATTAGTTTTCAAAGTATGAATTTAATGAAGGGGGACGGCGGGGCGAGTACTGTCAGGGTAGTATCCAACACCTTATGCTTTTCCGGAAAATTATTTGTATCCCAGTCAATATCTTGCAAATTGAAATCGCCCACAATATATATAACGTCAAATGGAGCCTCGGAAACTTTTTAAGAGTTCGCAGAACTGGCTTTCATTGCTGGAATAACAGGGAGATTTATACACAAAACCAATAACCGCTTCTTATTGTACGGGTGGATGACTGAAACGAAGATAATATTTCCAGAAAACGAAGAAACAGTTAGTTTATTGGAGGAATGCACAAGATATGATCTTATATAAAGCAGACGACCATTGCCACGTTTTTCGGCTCGGACTTGTCGGTGTAAACTAAAATTATCAAAAGCGACCATCGAGTCGGAAATTATAGAGTGAGCCTAAGATCATATAATGCACAAAACATCTGGACCAGCATCAAAAGTTAAAGTTCTTAGTTCAGTCCCCTTTTCATGACTGGGCTAGTATTGAGAGAAAATATATTGAACGTATCACTGGGACGCGGGTTACGCTCATGAATATTTACAAGATAGAAAGATTTAGTGCTGGATAAGAAAACAGCAGAAAAGGAATAGGAGGAAAGTAAAATTGCGTGATCTACAACTTGTTTCGCTGTTTTTGTTACCTAAATTAGGATTATTATAGAGAAACACATGTGAGTGGCATCCGTGAGAAGAAAGGCTATTTTGTGGAGTCGAAAAAATGACGTCTATAAATAACATTTTGAAAAAGGTTAGCCTACTAGTGGGGGGTGGAAACAAAGATTTGGAAATCGAACAGATGGGCTTGGAAAACTTTTTTAACATAATGCGTAGGCCCAATTATTTAGGAATGCTGAGAAGTCATTGGGTTGGGAAAATTACTGACGAAAATATTTACATGTATATTAGATGCTAGAGTGTAAACAGGTTTCCCAGTTGTGATTCATTTTTAATTTCGCGAATTGGGTTAGGAACGGACTTAGATTTCCCAGGTATA